>KZ271124.1:0-26687 GCA_002249935.1 Onchocerca flexuosa
TCAGGGTCAATCTTAGAATTGTGCGGTTTAAATCTAGAGACGGATTGCTTCTCACATGGAAAATTATATGTTGCTTGTTCTAGAGTCGGCAAACCAGACAATCTCTATATCTACACAGACAATGGAACAACAAAAAATATTGTATACTCGTAAGATTCGTGAAGTTAAACATATTAGATGTGGGCGAAAACTAAAAGATGTTAAATAACCTCATGACAATAACTGTAAACAAGAAATACTAAAGGTCAAGTGGCGCGATATGGTTTAAAGGGACGACAAACATGTTTACCATCAAAATGCTCCAATTCACAAACAAACAGCAAAGATGTCGCAGCAACAGCAACAGTTCGGAATTTCAAGGATTCCAGTTCGACTGTTCAAAGCGACGCAAAAGTAGAAATATCGGACAATTCGCTTGGACAGTATTTTTCCCTATTATTGACAAAGGAAATAACCCGGTAATTAATTTGTCTGGATCTTCTCTGATAATTGTTCGTTACGAAGAAACACTCTTCATCAATCAATAAATATTTTCAACAGCATTCATCTCTATCACACAAGACACAAAAAACCTTTTTCAATCTCCAATCCAAACAAACCACAAATTTATTACAGTATCAGTTTTTTTCCAAACACTAGAAACATGCGCTTTGTTTTTTCTTTTTTTCAACTTAACCAGACTGAGCTAAAACAAAGTGTGTATAAAACATGCGCGTATTCGAAAGTAAAGTTGTGTCACAATTTCAAAGCAATAGATAAGAACTTTTCGATACCTAAGATTTCGAATTTATAGATAAAGTGCGTATTTAAGAACTTTCGGAGATTTAAGATTTTGAACAAACGAATATTCATGTTTTTCTTTAAATAGATTAGCTGAAGCCGGACACACGAAGCGTGGACGGGTCCAGCTAGTTTCGAATAATTTTAAATTTGGGAAGTGAGCAAAAGAGCATATCGTCCTGTAATGCCAATTACTGAACCGTTATTTTTGTTCCTTCAGAAGTTTTCTATCCATTTCTCCACTCTCTCAACTGCCCTTCTCAATCTCTCTCTTCAAGGCCTCATTTACTATAATGCGCTTAGTAAGATGAAGACTCACGAAAGAATGCTCGTGGTCATAGCTACAAGACTGAAAGAACAAAGGAGAGAATGCCGCTTTTATTGCAAAATGACTGAATGAAAGATTGCTGGTAGAGAAAACAGCGTATTTATTTAAAGGATGATTGTTTGCACAATGTTCTCTGGGTTTTCTCGTTATTTACTGACAAGAAAGCCAGAAAACATAAAATATATCAATATTCGGATGACGTGAATGAACACTACTATGATCCGATAATTCATTCATTTATTGTTTGCTGCGTGGATTAGCGCTTCTGTTCAATAGGAATCTCAGTCTGATCAATATGAATTTCTGTATGAATCTGAGCGGCACGAGGCGGGAAATGATAATTTTATAGTTTGAAATGTGAAATATCTCCTCGGCCATGAACGGTTTTAGTGGCTCTTCGCTGAATTTGTATTGAGGAACTCATTGTTTCTGATAAAATCTGAGTGATTTTGATTATTTTGAGAAGTTACGACGGTTTTAAGAGAATTGCAAAGTGATTCATTCCTGAAGTACTCTTGTAACTCTTTGTTTCATTTTGATTTCATATTTCCACTCAGTGCTATTTTATTTTAGATCATGATCTAGATTGAGAGACTAACAAAAACAGTTGGAAATGCTGATGCGATTTATCGCTCCTCTCTCGCTCGGGTATGTTATCCTTTCACATTTTGTGCGTTCAATTTAGAATTGAATTTAGAAAGGGAACCAGGTTCAGCCAAATAAAAAGAGATACTTCAGGACAGTTACATGTAGATTTATCTTGCTATCTCCCTTTGAAATCCAAAAATACTTTTAATTTTTTTTTTTTTTGAAATATTTAGCTCTTTAATAAAATTTTCAATCTTTTCTATTTTGTGCTTTTTGAAAAAAAAAAAAAAAAAGAAAGTAAATGAGATATATCCAGATAAACATGCGAACTAAATATATGTTTTCAAGAGAACTTTTTTTCCTCAGAAGTTTGTTCACTGCAATCAAATGTCGTCGAGATGGAAAAATCCAGAATTCCTTTCAAGCTGTGACAATGCTCAACCAAAATAAGAACACTAAGGCGGCTATGGAGTATCTCGAAAGATTAGGTTACGTTCTCCAACTATTATAATGGACTGCCTTGAAAGATAAGTGAGAAATTCACGCACATTTCAGATGCTGACGTCGAATTATGCATTCTGAATACACAAACTCGGTTTCGCCTTGCGTTGCGTGGTAGCTTATTATGCAAGCGAATTGCTACGACATCAACTGAAAAATCCATTAAGTCACTTGGAATGTTGGAAAATGCTATAAAACGGGTTAGGAGTTCTTATTGCTCTACGGCATGTCACGAACGATTGTTCTGTAATTCAGTGAAAAGCTGTGAAGAATTTCAGCTTGTAATCGATGATGAATGGAAAGAAACTGTGAAATGGTTAATTCCGCATATGCATGACGAAGATGATCCCTCATCTTATAAATACTTTCTGAAAAGGCGTCGGTCTCAGGATTTGCGCTTGAATCGCTTTCTTTCCCAACTTGTCCTCAAAACTGAAGTATTTCTCATTATTTTAGTGATGATTTTTCGCTTTTGATTTCATCCAGCATTTGCTTCCGAAACTCATTCCTTGCAAATTCCGCCACTTATTCTATTTGCTGGTGATTATTAATTTTGACAGAATATTTGGATCAGCAGTTTGAAGTAATGTTAATTATTTATGTCATATGGCAAACACTGGTTTGTAATTCATTCCAACATATTATTTCTTGAGTATTCGGCTTCGAAACTTTGCAATTTAGACTGGATTTGGAAGAGAACTTATCATTCAAGACATTCTTACGTTACTGATGGAACTTTGCAATCACTATCGAGAGACGAATCGTAACATTTATTTGAATGCATTGAAAATACTAGCTAACATTGTCGGGCAGAATGAATATTGTGCAACAGCAGTTGCAAATTCAGGTTGTTTTCATCGTTTTTACTTTATTGAGCTAGTCGTTTTCTTGGTTTTAAAAGATGAAATTCAACTTTCAGAATGGCTTCCAATGCTGTCATCTATGACTATGTCACATATTTTTGAAGAAGTGCTAATGGCTGAGAAGGTATTTTATATTGTCTCGTTTTGAAACTTCATTTTGCTAATCTGATTAATTTAGTTTCACTCAATAAACTTTATTCTTCTGGCCTAATAGCTTATAATATTTATCCTGCTTAACATAATTATATCAACGCTAACATGGATGCGGTAGGAAAATAAATGATTTTCATATCGTAAAGTTTGTCTGTCATATAGCAATCAAGAGAATCCAAGATGTTCTAAATATGTATTCTTCTTGTACATTTAAAATATTTTAAGCACATTTTTCATTGTTTAAATTCAATAATAATGGAGATTTACATGTCATTAAATAATATGGCTCTTAAAATTCTCACCAGGTTATGATTTTGTAATTTTAGCCAAGTTTTTATTGGCATGGCATTGCAGATCTGCAATAATGGTTTGAGTGTTTTCGATAGCTCTAGAAAGCTGTTGAAAAGTAATATTTATGAACTTTTTCGTCCAGATGATGATCAACAACCGGTAATCGATCTAGTACTAATCCATGGTATTCGTGGTAGCGTTTTCTGGACCTGGCGAGAAAGAGATAGTCCTTCAAAGATACTACGCATCCGATGCTGGCCAAGGGTAATATGTATGAAAATTTCTAACTGTCAATTTCAACAGCCTTCAGAAGCATAGTTCGTAACTACTTTATTGCAGACATGGCTTCCGCAAGATGTTCCTGTTCCATTGCGAATACTTGCCATCGATTACTTGTCCTCGCTTGTACATTTTGTAGGAGTTATTGAAACAGTGAACACAAGAGCTCAAAAATTTTCGATGGAACTCAAAACTGCTGGTGTTGGTGATCGACCTATCCTATTCATTTGTCATAGCATGGGTGAATATTTTGAAATGTTTTTGAATTATTATACTTATTTGTTTTGTCTTTATGTGAATTCTAGGTATATTAATTTCTAGGCGGCTTATTAGTGAAGCGAATTTTATTAGATGATCCAGAAATACGTCGTAGCACGGTCGGGATACTGTTTATGGGAACGCCGCATCGAGGCAGTCCTTACGCAATGTATGCACCGTTGGGCGTACGGCCATCTGATGATGTAAAACTTTTGCATCAGCAGAGTACGATAAACAGACAGGTAAGAAGCTGTTTCTACAGAGTGCCACGGCCATCATTATACCAGAAATTATCTGGTAAATTGATCCTCAAGCTTTTAGGTAGACTTGTCAGTTGCCTTATTTCAGCTGCATCAAGATTTCCTAAAAATTATTGATACAATACCTGTGATAAGTTCAGTGGCAGAAACAAAGAAAGCACCTCTTATCATGCGTCGGAAAGGCATATTAGTACCACCAGAAAGTGCTTATTTGGAACGCGGTGCCTTCTATCATATAAATGACGTATATCCTTTTCCGTCTTTTAATATCCTTTAATTTAATTTGCTTTTTCTCTTATTTTTCTCGATAATGCTGGGAAGCTCGCACCTATTTCTAAGTTACGGAAATTTTTCCCTTACAAAACGCTGAAATTTCAGTTATCGTTTCAGATACACCATAATATTTGCAAGCCTTCTAACCGACAGGATCGTATTTATGGTATAATTTTACTGTTTATAAATGACACCATCCATCATATTTTGAAGAATATGAGCTAGATGATCTTGAATGAAAATCTAGCTCTATTATATTATAATTTCATGGTAAAGTATCGGAAACTCTGAGGAAGAATGCTAAGCAACTTAGTTTCTTTCAACGATAATATATTGGAAAATGGAACGAAATTCGGAACTGCTTCCGTTTATAGGCTTCAATCGAACATTCTGCATTGTGGGTCATTCATGTAAATTATTCATCGTAGTTTTTCAATATACAGTGTAAGTAATTTATTTACGTCACTAAAAATTCAAGGCCTTCTAACCGACAGCTTTTTATGATAAGGTCCATATTTGAAGATGTACTTCGTGATCATTTATAACTCATAGAAGGAAAATGAATATTTTTTACACGCGTTAATCCTATACCTTCTGAGAAAATGCAGCTACAGTGCTACTTAATCTAGTTTTTACACGTAACCCTGGACTAAAAAAAGTCGAATCTATAATATCGAGTTATAAAATACATTGCATTTAATACTGAGACCAGATGAAAAAATAAAGTATTTTGGGTAAAATTAATCGTTCATTTACATACTTGCACGAATTTTGAAAAGATGCCCATTATAACAATATGATGCAATAAATCGAACGAGAAAAAAAAAAAAAGCAAAATACGAATGAAAACAAAGAAAACTTGAGCCCCTTAATCTAGCTATTACTGAAGATTTGACGTGGGATTGTTCGCCATATAGGAAATGCTACTATCAAAACCAATACATATTTGCCTTGAGAAAGTTCGGTGAAATGCAGCTAAGCATTCCATTTACAATAGAATATAAAGTTTAGTCCTAGCAAAATTGAATTTCTATAGATTTTTACAAGATAAAATTGAAGAAACGATATGAACTGGCCAATTTAGAAATCAACAAAAGTTCAGGCATCGAGATAATTTTCGCAAAACCAATTAAAAATGAACAGAAAGAACTGAAAGCTTCGAATTGTTTGAAAATCCGGTAGCATATTAACAAAAAAATCTGAACTATGCACTATTTGGGAAGGCATGTTTCGTCAAATCTTCATTTGGAGACCATATTGGTACCTTTTCCACGGCCATTGGTATATTCCTTTGTATTAAATCTGCTGCCCTTTCGGCTAGCATAATCACTGGAGCATTAAGATTTCCGCTTACAATTGACGGCATTACTGATGCATCTGCTACCTTCAAGTGGCTATTTTCGAGCTTTTTTTTTTTAATGAGAATTGTGTTTTATATTAGCGTATTAAAACTTCAGTGGGTATTCGATTAATTGCAGTGAAAGGGCAAACTTACATAAAGATTCTCAGTTCCATAAACGCTCATTGTTTCCGGATTGACGACAGCAAATTTATCGAATTCAATTCCCATTTTACATGAACAGGATGGATGATAAGCAGAAGCAGACATCTTCCGAACAAATCCATCAATCTGTCAAAATATTTAGTACTTTCATTAAGCAGTACACTTAGTAGAGATGGTCCCTTGAAGTCCAAACATCTCATGCAATATGGACTTGTTAAAACAGTTAATGAAATGGTAGCGTTTGTCATACCTGTTCGTTGCTTTGACAATCTTTTCCAGGCAATAACTCATCGCCGCGATATTTATCAAAGCTTCGCTGATTTAACAATGCCCTAGAACATTTAGGAAGATAATTGAATTGCTTTTCCCATCAAACAAAATCTGATTTATCAAAAATTTTCTCAAATACAACCTTGCAATTCGTACGGCAAGTCTAAATTCGATATAGTCATCTATATGATCCAAATAATTAGGATTTATGAGCGGATGTCGTCTTGGATCATTATTAGCAAGCGTTATTGTACCTTTCGACTTCGAGCGCAGTGGACCAACATGTACCTGAATTAATCAAATACTGGATAATATTACGGAGGATTAACTTTCCCAGGAATAAAGAACATCTAATTTTTAGAAATCCGAAAATGATTTGAAAATTACCTGGTACGCATGGCATTTACCAGTGACACGCCCATCATCATGTACTGTAGAAGGAAGGAAATGGAACTGAATATCTGGATGAGGAACCTAAAATCAGAACTATTGGAGAACTCATTTTGCTCAAGTTCATTTGAAAATACAGCAGTTGAAGAACTGCAAAATATATACATAGGAAAACATACCTTCGGTGTACTTCTGACAAATCCACCTGACTCCAGATGACTGCTCGCTCCAAGACCAGTCTTAGACAGATACCATTTTAATCCAATTTTAATCATATTATGCGGAAAACGCCAAGAACTTCTGTTGTAAAGTGTAATCGGTTGCGTACATTTCTAAACATCGTTAATCTACTTAAAATTAAATTTCTTAGATCACTTATTTTGCATTTATACTGAAAATCTGTCGAAGATTGACGGCGAAAAAAGGATGGAAATCATAGTGAAGGAAACCTGTTGTACGTAGACCTCAAGATGATCCTGCAAGTTGTTGCCAACGCCTGGTAAATGCTGAACCACTGGAATCGAATGAGCCTATAGGGAATCTCATTATATACAAGCAATTTCAAACTGCTCGAAGGAAAGCGATTAAAGAAGGTTTAGACGCTTTTTTGTGAACAGAAAAGCTTACTTTTATATTATCTGCTGGTCCGATTCCACTAAGAAGTAATAATTGTGGAGTATTGATCGCACCAGAGGCAAGAATCACACCTTCTTCACAGTACACTTTCTCACGATTCCACGAATTGATATTATCGGTAAGTGGACCATTATGGAAAAAGAAGGGACTTTTAGATGCAACTTCCAATTTATAAAAATTATTTAAATACCTCAAGTTCACAAATTTATACTTATCGCATTCTCTTAATATTGCTTTTTTTTCTTTTTTTTTGTTATCCCATTCTCTTAATATTTTTTTGCTCTCTGCCTTACTAGTATCTCCGAGAGAATGGAGATGACAAAACTGCCAGAAACATGAATTTGAATAAAGAAATGCCTAAAATTAAGACAGCATTCATTATCAAAAGATATCAGCACTACTATCGATTAGTTTTTTTTTTCCCCACACTCAATCTTCGAAATCTATTAGAATTGCAAGTAAATAATAAAAAATATTTACTTTTCTTATAAATTCGATACCAACTGCCTTGCTCTTATTAAATAATATACGTGTACACAATATATTCGATGAGGTATGTAAATTTGGACGTGAAAGTGCCTGAAAGAGAGAATACAAAAGAATATAACTAACTGATTTCTAGAATAGTCATTTGCAAAGAAACAGAAACGCATACAATGTACGAAAATTTTTTTACATACAGGCCATAAATAAGCCCTCGATGTACTCCAACGTACGCCTTTATAAATAGTGAGATCCAGCTGAGCCATTCCTTCCTGTTTATATCCATTTATGTCATTCACAACACCAACGCCAAACTATAAAAAGTATTGATTATATCTTAAAGCCGAAATTTTCAAGGAATTTAATATACTACGGAAAAACTGCGATTAGCATCATATAACTGAAATCCTATTTACTTGATCTCCGCAATCAAGAAAAGCTTTGTGCAATGGATTTTCGCATTTTCCCTGTGTAACATGAAGTGGACCATTCCAACCACGATAAGGATCTGAAGGTCCCTTCGATAGTTCATGAGCTTGAGCCTTTTTAAAATAAGGAAGTACATTCCTGAAATGGTGAGTTTCTCCAGCGAGAGTAAACTACGATTCCTAAATTGTAGTAAATACGTTCGAAATTAATTTGAAAAGAGAAAATAAACTTTAAAAAGCGAGATACTTGTAAGACCAATTTGTAGCCCCTTCTTGCTCCCAACGATCATAGTCAAGTGGATGTCCACGGATATACACCATCGCATTAAGAGTGGAAGAGCCTCCCCAAACACGTCCACGTGGCCAGTAAACTGCTCGACCATTCATGTTCTTTTGTGGTTGAGTATAGTAAAACCTGCAAATTTATTTTTGTAGAAGTGATAAGACGCACTTTCTGAGATAATATTCTCGAACTATCGTATAAAGTACTTTTTTTACAACCTGGAAAGTCAAAGAAAATCGACATTTTATCGGCTTGTCTGAAGTTTCCCAAAGATATATCAATACTATCTATACTTATCATTTCTACCCTAAATGAGATGCAGCATTAAGTATATGCAATATCAGCTAAATTCATCTATAACTTGAATCATCGTGGTAGCAGTAAAGAAATCGAACTTACCAATTATACTTGTCATTGCACAGGTTGTACATAAGTGCTGCTGGCATGTGGAATTTCCAATTCCATTTCGAATCTTGCGGTCCAGCTTCCACCAGCAATACACGATTAGCTGGATTTTCTGTCAATCGATTAGCCTGAAAGAAAGCACCTTTTCTTCATTCTTCAGTAATCGTCAGGGGATTTTTTCTCTGTTAAAATTATACCAGGACACATCCGGCTGAACCAGCTCCAACAATGATGTATGTTGGCTTCTTGTCACCCAACTCTGGATTTATGGAACCATGATACCGACTGCAGCTATAAGCTGTTGCTGTTCTCAGCCGATTCTTTCGAATGAACAGTAATAGCATTCCCCTGCTTTCCTCTTCTTTCTTAAAGTCCCGGTAACGACGTAACACGTTGCTGCTTCTCACTGAGAGGGATGAACGATTTCAAGACGCGATGGATCCCACAATTATGCTTACAGCTGTATATTTCTAAACGCCACAGGAAATTGCCACATCGTTCGACCGGCTGTTGAGGGAACATTAATAGTAGCCGGTCGGACAAACCAGAGGAAATAATCGAAGACCGTAGACGAGGTTCCGGGAACGAACCGCTCATTTATCGGAATTCTGAATATTCGTGCCATAGTATTTCACTTGCATCTATGGCGAAAAGAAGGTGGAACAATAGAGCGAAAGATCCATAAATCTCCTTGATATTGGTGATTACTATGACAGATGAAGATTATGATTGCTAGAATAATAGAATCGACGACAGATATTTGCTGCTTCAGATCTTCAGTAGACAATAAATTATGTGGGAGGTTCAAAGATGATTAGAATTCCGTAGCCGCTACATGGTAAATAGCTTCAACATCCAAATGGTTTGACTGAAGGTCTGTTTACTAACAAATATTGTAAATCGAATCTGCAAAATGTTTGTCTTATCATTCTCTGAAATTAAAATTGAGTCAATCAAAGGAAAAGTTGCCTCTGACCTTTTGAAATCGCTAATATTATTGTGGAATGAGGGAGGCGAAGTGAAATAGAAACAATACATATATATCTCTTAGCTGGACACCAATTTCTGTTTCTGTTATATTGTGTTGGAAACGCTACAAGAGGAAAGGAATAAATGTGAAAGCTTCCTGACTTTTATACATCGAAAAGAAGGAAGAACTAAGGGTTGATTGCAGTCATTTGTCGCAGAATTACTCACAGGATATCCTTTATGTAGCACTCATTGAAGTGCCGGGTTATTTTGAATGTTTTGTCAGGGATATTCAGTCATTACGCGTGACATAAGCTTACGCCCGGAACATCGTTAGTTCTCGAAGATTCACTACGTCAATCGCCAGTCTTGACTAATTGCTTAGGTATTTCCGAAATTCAGCTTTTGAAAATATTTTAAGGAACCCAAGGTTTGAAATAACAAGTAGTGTAGTCTCTGTATCTCCGGAGGATAATAGGCTCAATATAGGTATTTCTGTGTCTCACTGCATTTAGTGTTAATGTATTATTAAATTTGGTCACATGTGAACCAAACTGAGAGAATGTAAGCCGAACGTTGCCAATTTTTGCTCATTTTATAAATCGCTGTTCAATTTCCATAAAACATATGTCTTTCTTCCTTCATTATTTGTTGATACTTTCTCGAATTGGATCATAACAAGTAAACATGAAGGAATTTGAAATGAGCTCCCTGCACCGAAAAGCAGAAATTCAGTTGAATGCGAAACTTCCACTTAAGATTTTCACTTTTCACAGATTCTCTATGATTCTTCCTTCTGTAAGAAAGGAGAATCATATGAGAATCTATGACGCAAAGAGTTTGAATTTTTGTGATTGCTACATGAAATAATGCAAAATTTAAGCTAATCCATTTCCATAAATCACGCATAGTTCCATTGAAAACATTGTAAACATATGGAGCATGAAACATTTAGAAAAACGAACATTATCTTGACATTACTCATTTCTTGATACTTGAATCGCATTAGCAAATCTGAATGATTCATGTCGGACCATCTCACTTTACGCCAACTCCCATGCAACTCATGCAATCATTTTTCTAGTAATCCTTTAATAGGACCTCCGCTTATTTTACAGTAATCCGCAAGACTAGCGACGTTATAGGTGGCCTGCAGCAACGAGGATGCACGACTTCATTTCACCATGCCATCAAAGCTTCGTGGGTGGTCCTGGTCGTCACAATTTCAACCTATTTCACAACAGTATTTATAAATCGACGGAATTGTGTACTTCTGATGATTTCTTGTTTGTTTATGTATGTGTTGTTTATGTGCACGTGAGCGGATATGTGTGTATATGTGTGTTGTGTGTGTATGTATGTATGTATGTATGTATGTATGTATGTATGTATGTATGTATGCATGTATGCATGTATGCATGTATGTATGTATTTATGTATGTATATATATGTATGTATGTATATATATATGTATGTATAATACATATTTATATATGCAGTGAATTCATTAACAAATTTGTCTTGGTGTACTTCATTTCTAACTTAAATTTTCTGGCTTAATCAATGTGTAGTAGTTGTGCCCGAAGATTCCTAACGTTCATGAATTTAAGACTGAAATATGCAGCAGAAATAATTTAGATTGACGGCTGACATTCTATTTTACGCTGCACAGAATGCATTGTAACTTCAGTCAGGAATCATATATGAATTAACGAAAAGGATTTTGCCACATGAGAGTTTTGACTGTTGAGTGTAATTTTTTCCCGATGACAAACTTGGGTTTTTACCCGATTTCACCACATTCTGTCATTAAGCAACTTCATTACAACTGTCCATGTAATATATACATACACTTTTTTTGAGGAAAATTTAGGAAAGTCAAAGGATTTCTGCCAAGGACGATAAAACTTGCGAGAGTACGGGAAATCATCTATTTGCTGCAACAGTAAATGTCATTTAATGAAATAAAAGCTTATTAGCATGCATATGCTATGTTGTAAATAAAATTGTAAATAGATCTGACTAATGCATGTGAATTATAAGTTCATGTCTCCATAATATTTTCCTTATCCACTATTAGACGTAAGATATTTGGACGATAAACATTATTTAAAAAAGGAATAAAAATTGCTTGATTTCAGGTTGATTTGAATCTTTTGCCTCTTGTCCATAACGTACGAAACAAAAGCAGTGAGGAATAATCTGAGATTAACTAATTCAACTTATTAGTAGTATCTCCATCTCATTTATGCCTGATTCTTTTTTGCCCGATTTCTTTTAGTCTCAGTTACTTTCTTAATTAAAAAAAAAAAAAAAAAAAAAAAAGCGAAAAAAAAGACTTTATGAGTAAAAAAGCTATTGAACCACTGTTTTTATGCTTTTGTTTTATCTGGAGGTACATATTGTGTTTTGACTGACACAACTTGCTCGTATTGTAAGTCGTTTGAAAAATGACACTACATTGTTGGGAATATTTTAACTTTATTTTGCGAATTTTGCACTCAGCATTTTTCATTTTTTCGTTTACTCTTGAGCAATATGATCCAGTACTGTGTATTGTTTTCCCTAAGTATTTGTATTTAATACTTGTCTGAATAAGTGTCATATCAAATACTTGTTTACAAAACTTCAGTTTGCAAAGTTCACGATATAATCGTCCATACGGTATAAATAAAGCGACTTCGAATTTATTAACATGTGATGATTGTCAAATGCACAAATTCACAGGGAGATCCACCGGTGAAACTTTCGATCGCTATAGCTGACGGGTAATATGAATTGAAAATTTTTGGAGCAAGTGAGATATTTGCTCAGTTGGGGAAGCAAGCAAATTATAGTGGAACTTTTCTTTCTATGAAGAACAGAAAGTATTTAAAAGAGTTCCACTCATCCAAGTTACAAATGTATGATAGCATGCTTATAAAAAAATTCGAATTTGTTCTTCTAAATACATTGCAAGTTCTAGCATACTTTCGAGATTAAATGACAGTTTATACCACATGCAAACGATTCATTATAACAAATAAGAAAGTATCCGAGAATTTTTCTAAACTAAACTAATTTCTTTTCTTTTTATATAACTTTTTATATAACTTTTATATAACGGTTTTTATAATTTCTTTTTTTTTTCAATAACTTTTTTTTTTTTGCAAAATATATAAATAACTTTTTTGCAAAATATATTGCCTGAAAGTACAATTATTGTACCATTTGTTGAAAGATTGGCTTTTTAATTGTTTATTTATGTGCAGAAAATGAAGGCTAGGGCTAGCCAATAAAAAAAAAAAATAACTATTGCGAAACATTTTGATTTGATAAATATCTATTGCACAAATATTTATTTTTTTATTTTCATCAACAAAAGGTCATCTCTAATAAGACAAAGCAAATCGTCATCACTGACTTACGAAAGTGACTTTGGAAAAGTATGCAAATTAAGCATTATATCTTAACTTGGCACTTCAATAAAATCTATATAAAATAACTAAGTTTTATGCATTAAAAAACTAAGAAAATAAGTGCTATGAGTTAACAACTCAAAAAAATTATGATACACCGTTGAATACAAAGATAATGATAGCGATAATGTCTGTAGCACTATTAGCAAAAAATGATAGTAGTGATGATGATGATACATATTATTCGATATAATTCAATTAGAAAAACTTCCAGGGAAAACAGCTTCAAATTGATGGAAGAGAGACTGTGAAAGTTCAAAGACGGATATTAGTACTCATGATAAAGACCATCTTCTCATATCCAACACAATGGGTAACAATTCGCTTACGTCACGGACCTAAAATAATTAAATGAATAGTTAGTCAACTAATAATCTCGTATTTGAGTAATATAAAACTTCGATATTTCTAACAGTCGCTGCAAAGTATCCACAGCGCAGGTTCAACTTTTAAAAGTTGTCATATCGAAATATTAGACGACTTAGTAGTACGATATGGATTTATTTACAAAATGGATTTTAAAGAATCAGTTAAACACAGAGATGACATGTGCTCACAATGTGATCAGCTTGTGGCCGCAGTTCATTAATGCCACATACTCCGGAAAGTACGCCAACAGTACTACCAAGATTAGCGGAGCGTCCCATGCGCATATCAGCCAAAGTATCGCCTACTACAAGTGCGTCCTGCGAGGAAGTTCTAGCAATTTTATGAAACAATACAAGAACTTTATGGCCAAAGATCATCATATAGCAATTAAATGGTCTGGATCTTACAACAGTGGACTATGAAATAATCTAAATATTGAACAAATAGTCAGTTTCGTTCAAAATCTGAAGCATTCTTGTCTAATGACATTATTCTATTTGTAACAAACTAATGCTAAAAGATCTACAATGGACTTTTTTTTTGCAAGGAAAGATCGAAGGTCATAAAACTTACTTGCGGATCAACATCTAACATACGACATATGGAAAGCGCATTATGAGGATGCGGTTTCGGCATGGAACCAGCATCATCACCACATACAACCATATCAATATAATCTTCCAATTGTAATCGCTGCAATGTGGTCAAGGTCCCTTTTCTGGAAAAAGGACTTTTTGTTTGAAGTTGACAAAAAAAAGCCTCAAAAATGAATCAAAAACTGGAGACATTGTATGAGGCGTTTTTCTTTAAATGTTGTGAAAGTGATAAAGTTATCGAATCATATAAACAAAAATGGACCATTAGTATTTATAGGCCATCTACCATAATGCATTCGTAATTCTATGCTATGCCACGCAAGGGCCTGCAATACGACGCATTCGACCCAGCATGTCGAATGACTTCACCAAATGCATTTAGTGAATAAGTTGTGAGCAAGCTGGACATTAATCAACATACGCATTCTATTTGGCTTTCAGGAATATATTTTCGCAAGTTTCTTTGCTATTCAATCGTCGTCACTTTGCATCGCTTTATAGTAAATGAGTAAGTGTAGTTTTTATAAAACTACAAAGTGGATAAGCAGAAGTAATTAATCAATCGTCAGCAACAATTACTTTTTAATTAAAAATTATTCCTAATCAATAAATCTTCAATAAATTTCGGAAAAAATTAAACTTACCGACTGTCCGAAGTACAAATGGCTATTTTGATTCCGTTATCTCGTAGTTGCCGAAATAATGAACGTAAATCAAAAATTTCTTTGACATTATGACGACTGGATTCATTTGACTCCAGGATTGCTACCATAACATGCTGCAATTATTTTTTTATTTTCGGAAGCGTATTACTATAGTGGCTGATGACGAAATTACTAGATATTGAGATTTCAATAGTGACAAAATCGAAGTAAGGCGATTTTCGCCCAACTGGACACTTTATTCCGCTAAATTCATTTTTTATGGGAAAGAAGAGATGTCTTAACAAGAAAAACAAAAATCGAGATTTGAAAATGAAAGAAAGAAGAACCTTGACAGCTTCAGCAGTTTCAATCCCGCGATTAATCAATAATCGGGCAATGGCATCATGTATTTGTGCCATAGTTCCTTCAGCAAGAAGCCCAGATTTCACGCGTTGTTGCTCCTTCTGTAACCCCAACAACGAATATATTTCCTTTTCAACGTTCATATTAATTGCTTCACATATTCTGTAATATATTTAACGCATTGTAATCTGTCTCTTCTCTTTAAAATTTTCACTAAACTATTTCCATGAAATTGAAATAATTTAAATATTCAACAAAAATCAGGAATCACTTTTCGGTCACATTTATTGCCCATGGAACCCATGTAGAATGAAAACAAATCAAAGTGCCATCCTTATCGAAAATCACAAGTGAAGCCTTTTTCTGAAATCAAAATTCAGTTATTTCCAACAAATCTTAGCTTTTTTATTTCAGGTAATTATAAGTCATTATGCGCAAGAATTACTGTTATTACTTATCTTTTAACGTATTTTGTACAATTAAGATTATCTTGGCTTTGACAAAATGCTCTTTCTGCTAAGCCAAATTTATTCCAAACTCACCATAACTGGGCTAATTTCTTGACAATATAACTGTGTTATACAAAGATCAGTCTGGTCGCTTTATTACAATTAGACTTAAATTAGCAAACATCATTCTTGAACTAATGTCTCATTATGTTTCGATGGGCCAAACTATTCTCGTTTCCTTTTGAAGATTAAAGTTTGTGATAGAATAATGTGAACATAATAAGATAATTCAGAATCTGCCCCACGACAAACTTCAGAATTCAAAATAGATTGATAAAAATAATGAATAAAAAACAGCAAATAAACACACATTTTTTTGACGTCGTAGAGGTGCAAGCGTTTGTAAAAGACGATTCGCGAACACCTGATCGTCACGAATCGAACGCTGAATGCGACGTTTTTGAATAAAAGTAAAGGGGAATGGTCGTCCATATTCATCTAAAATATAGACTTTCTGAGATTTATTATGTAAGAAATCAGAAACTGTGCTTCTTGAATTTTGGAATTTAATGGAGGAATAAAATAACTCAATGCAAATGTGATTCAGTTCAATGAATAATTCAGTGTGTTAATGTTAAATTCTTCCACAGATCCGCAAGTTATTTTCAACGGTGAGAATTTTATTTAAACACGAAAACAGTTTTTTTTTCCTGTTTTGTTATTTTATGCCTGTGCATGTTTTATACAATGTATATAGATTCAAAATGATGTTTCTATTTCATGAAATTATGGTTTTCTTCCTAAACTATTGAAGGCTTTAAAAATAGGAAACAAATTTATCTTCATAATCTGATGTTTGGACTCAACTTTTGTTAACTTTCTTTTTATGGAAATGCAGATTTTATTTTTTTGCTGAAGTTTGTCCAACTGCTACAATTTTTCCAAAAGCATTAATTTTTTAGATATACAAGCGCTATTTCATCTCTCTAACGATAACAAATTGCTCATATTACTATTAGAAGATAATACCGTAACATGGTTCTAAATTTTAAGAGAAATTTTAAGAGAAAAATAATTTTTTTTGTTTTCAGAAAAGACGAATAAAATTATCAAAATGTCCAAAAATTTGAACGCCTAACAACGTTATGAACTTAGTATGGTCCTTTAATCTTTTTAAACTTTGAAACAAATTTTGATTTCTGTCCTTACTAATATATATTTTATTGCAAACATTATTTTGAAAATGTTATCACTTCTCTTTTATAAAACTATTTCAAAATTGCCATCAAAGTCCAGAATTAACAACTTTTATTTTTTCCATATTTTTTTGTAATGAAAAGTAAAATTCAGAAAATTATCTTCATATGTTCAAAGCAGTTTGTGTAAATGAAAGTTATTTTAAAAAATATTAAATTGTTATCTGAAAGTGTATGAGGGAGAATTAGTAACTGCATCAAGCAGTAATTATAAACACTTATTGACAGTTAATAGTTTCTCAATTTAAAGATATTTCGTGATTTTCTTTAAATATACTCTGAAAATTTTTGTTAAAAATATTACTACAAAGACGGCGGTGTATTTTGGGCAGATTACAGCACATAACATGAATAAAAAGTAAAGAATATTGCAAATTGAAGATTGGCTTTTGCGATCCAGTCAGTGCAAAAACTTCTAATTGAACTCCAAATTTGTTTGAAAGAAATGGGAACAACTTACAAGCGATACTAAGCAGTGCAGAAGAATCGCGTATGAGAGTTCGCACACTTCTTGCACTCATCACATCTGTTGACTAATTTCAATTGCGTCTTTTTTTTTTTTTTTTTTTTTTTTTTGGCTCAGATGACGATTACTACGACGACAACAGACAGAAAATTAAAAATTACACCAAATCCTGCAAAATTTATGAAGATTAACTTGCCCGGAGAATAGTCACAAAATAAAATAGTGCCAGCAGATGGTTGAGATCTGAGTGATTATAAAATCAAAATTAGTGAAATTCTGCTTCATAAGTAACATGGATTTTCAGGAATGCACAAGGGTTTATTAGGCAGACGTAGGGCAACTAATATTAGGATCGTGCAAGCATGTAGACATGTTATGCGTGCATTATTGAAAAGGCATTGACGAAAGTATAGAAAAGAGAAGATAGAATTGAGTTTTTAGATTGATCATCTATCTAGAGAAGAAAAAAATTAATCCATAGAAAAACCCAGAGAAAAAGAGTAAGAAAGTTGACAAGGATGACTAGTCCGATCTAGATAGATTGGGAGTTCATCGGACTAAGCTAACTTAGATTGCTCATCCTTTTAAAACATCAGTTATACATAAATAAATAAATAAATATATATTGCCAACGGGGGAAGAAGAAGTATTCCTGAAATATCATTTACTAGATCTTTACATGAAAAATCATAAATTTATATGGAGAAAGTAATTTATGAATCATGATGGAATCCACCTACGCAATATTTTGATAGGAGATGTTGTAGTTTTCAGTATACTAGAGTTTTGCTTCTATTTATCTATATCTATATCTATATCTATATATAGATATAGATATAGATATAGATATAGATATAGATATAGATATAGATATAGATATAGATATAGATATAGATATAGATTAGATAGATAGATAGATAGATAGATAGATAGATAGATAGATAGATAGATAGATAGATAGATAGATAGATAGATAGATGCATTTATGCTCAACACAGCAGCAAACTACTTCAATCCTCAAACTATAGCAAGTTAAATTTTCACTTTCATATTAAGTTCAAAATAACTTCATTCCTTCAACTATCAACCTAAAAGATTAAAAAATTCATTCGACAATTCGTTGATTTCTTCGTTGATGTTAATTTCGTACCAAATTCCATTTATTCCTTATCCACGTACACTGCTACAAGTTACATTATTTTTAACCTAATACTATCTGTTCGGGAATAATGAGATTGATTATCAAGTAATTCAAAGATAATGCATTGGAAATAAAGTAACAGATGATTCGTAAATCTTGGACAAAGTTCTCGGCGTCAAAAAACAACATTATCAATGCAGATTTTCGGGATTCAAATTCCTAGTGTATCCAAAGAATTACAAATACAAATGAAATTCAACAAAAAAGAAAAAATGCCAAATGACTAGTTTGTCTCCATTGAAGAAGCAGTGATGAAAAGTATTCATACTTGATCAAAAGTAAATAAGAAAAGCAAAAGAAGAAGGTATGCAAACAGAAAAATAATGCGATAGAAGAGTAAATAAAATGCGGTTAGATCTTTTATTGATCATGCGAATGCTACAAAAATATCAGAGGCAAAGATGTATTTCTCAACAAAATTATATTTAACTGGAAACATGAAATATTTCTTAACAAACCTAATTTTAATTGGAAAGATAAAACGAGATTAAGTCCTAAAGTTTGAATTTTTGATCTGAACTCGAATCAACAAGCTATCAAGTCGCGAATTACTGTTGTCAACACAATCATTCAAGCTCAAGGAACTTATGCATGCTTGCTTTGTAGCAGCAGTTCAAAAACTGGAGCAATCACTAAATCAAGCGACTGCAAAAGATGAAAATCTTAAAATAGCAGAATTAATATGTAAATTCCATCATCATTTTGTCTATCCACTTTCATGCAGTTTTCTTTTCTAAGAATAAAGTCAGATTTTGATAATATTATTGATTAAAATGCCAAATCAATTTGCATAATTAAATTCGCTGCCTGATTTTTTAACAATTTAATAAATTATTTATGATGTAGATGGTTTCTAAAATTCAAATCACTGTGCAAGTTACACAAAAATTGTTCTTCAATAATCCCGTTATGAGTGAATATTTTATGATGCAATTTCGATCAAATTGCAAATTTTTTTGGAGATTTTATCAAGTTCTTTTTATGAAAATGAAATATACCAAGCATATTTATTAGCTGCTCAGTACTTTCAAGCCCATTAAAAAAGTGATCCAATAAAACAATGATTAGTGTAGCTGAATTGGAATGTTATTTAAGAATTTTTGTTTTTATTTTATGTTTATCTACGTTCATATTATATTCAAAACATATTCTGATTAGCGTATTTCCTTTTCTCTCTCTTATTTTCCATTCACTTCTGTCAGATAGTTGAAATTAATGTATATGCAACTAAATCTTCCTAATAAAAATCTTCTTCTTCTTGCAACAAAGAAATTAAATGATTATAACTGTTTTAAAATTTCTCAAAAATATATGCAAGAAATCACAGAATTTGTTGCCTTCTCTTTCTTTTTTAATAAATCAAACATGTTTGACACTGCAGAAATATCGCATTTCCCATCGGGCTTTAGAGGAGGTTATATCGTAAACAAAATTTGTTATTTCAAAATACTCGATCGCTCAGCTATACCACACAGGAAATTGCTAGAAAATTGCAATCATATTTTGGATTCCAGAGAAAGCGATAAATAGCGGCAAGGCGGCATGCATTTCGCTTCGAGACAAAATTGACACTGAAAGGCAAATGGCGCTAAAACAAATATGGTCTTCGGACAGCCTTTCAATCTATTTCCTACCAAGTTGCTTAAAATTTTGTCAGGTTTCAAATTCAAATGTGTGATTTCAGTTAAAAGTATGTGATTTCAATTGAATGAATTAGGTTGAAATTTGAATAAACTAGCAAAACTGTGCCAAAAAAAACATACGAAATATAGATGTATAACCATACTAAAAATTGAAGCAAACGCGGTTTCATATTATTTTTATAAGAAAAGCATTGAATAAGATATGTTCCTTTGCAACTGTGTATGTCCTGGTAGACCCAGCAAATGATTGGCCTATGACCCGCCTTTTTCTGCATTTCATCTTCTCGTCTTGTTGTTTTATCCTCTCGAGCGATTCTCATGCAATGCCATTTTTGCATATAGTTACCATCAGTACTGAAATTTTTGAACATCGAACAGTGACTATTAGATTTTATGGACTAGACATATATCTATCTATCTCTCTATCTATCTATCTAAGACTATAACAATAATTGCTTAGTAATCTAATCAACAATGCAAGATTAGGCGGCAATAGTTTCTTTTGTGCTAAACATTTCATTTGTCGATCAAAGAGCAATCAAACTTTCTAAATTGTTTCTCCCTCGTTGGGAGTGAAATTGATTCTGAGATAATGAATATTCCGAATGAAGCATCTGATAAAAGTGCATAATAGATCAACGAAGAAAGTCACGAATTTGTCCTCTCTTTGTTACATTCGAGAATTTTTCAGCATTTGACTTGTAAAAATCAACTCTCACCATCATTTCAAGATTTAATTAATAGAAGATTGTTTCACCTGTATGTAATAGCTTTTTCGCATAAATCAAAAAATCGCCGTGGAAATCCGTTGGTTGGTGCAATTCCACTCATTTAGATGTGCTGCTATTATTATAAATTTTTCTTTGTTATAAAACTTCCAGTTTTTTTGGAATTTTGCATTCATTGTTATTACCCAATCATTCTGAAAGATGTAAATTTTACAGTGAATTTTGAGCTTAATTTATAATAAAGCATATACCTAATTGTTAGGATGAAAACAAGAAAAATCGTAGCAAAAATTTTGGAAATTTTATATGAGATTTTATTTATGAAAAATGATAATTAAATCAGAAATTTAAATTGAGCTTTAATGATAACTTTATTTTGGAGAAGGAAAAGTTATTTTCTTTGCTTTTCTGGAGAAAAAAAGGAAAAAGCCATATCTTCTACATGTGAAAAAACGTAACACTCTATAAAAGTGGCGAATTTTATTTGATTTCAAACTGAATACTTTCCATGACATTGAGGTTGCAGAGATTTGTCGGCACAGATTCCATTCAGTCATTCAGCCTTCAGTATTGTAGCAAATTATTCTAATCTTCATTGCTCCTTGGCCAGCCTGCAAAAAATCACTTGATTTTCTGATTCCAAACTATTTCTCAATTTGCATTTCAAACTTTTTAAATTTATGATTTTATCTCTATCTTCGCCGTATTTATTCTTCATTACTTCTACAGTAGGATTTCCATTCATTTTTTCGTATTTAACACGAAGTTTTTTCCAATATTGGAAATAAGATTTTCTTTATTTCGTTTCAAGAAGGAAAAACTTTGAAATTTTGTTTATAAAAGGAAAAAAGTCATTCCATGGAATGCCTTGTAACTTTATTCGATAACGTTCAAATTTCTAGACGTTCCGAGATCTTACCTTATCCATCTTGTAGACAATGATGAGCTTATCGTTTCCAGTCATTAATTAGTATTTGAATTCGAAACCTTGATGATAAGGTAATGCAGCAACTTTTTCAACTTCTCCAGCAAACGTCTAATGTGCTTCCTAATAAACAGAAACTATAACAAGCAAGAAAGTAATCTGAGCCATGCTTCTATCGTTCATTGATCGCAATGTTTAACTATCAGCAATGATACCATTAATCAGGCAATGTTCTTTTAAAAAGCATTCACTAAATACCACTATCATTGACATCGCTGAAAAGTATCAAGGAAAAGAATATAATTAAGAATGATGTGATAAAAAATCAATTTCTGCGATGATATCACTTTCATTAAATCCTTTTTTCGTCAGTACAGTACCCATCATAACAGTTACAACACCATATCACTTATCAGTCTTGGTGATCTCTATATTCTAATGATAAATAGTTTTGATAAGAGAATCATACACAGCCATGTACTGTAACAACTATGGCTCATAAATAATCCTTGTTAATTGGAATACTGGACACATCAGAGCATGGTTAGCTTGCATGATTTAAGTTAAAATTCCCTGAAATATTCTTTCAGATTTTGAATTATTTTATCATTCAATATCTTCGAGTTTTTATTTATCCGAACTATTACGAGAAAAATTATTTTAGAAAGCCAACTACACTAAAATTAAACCTTTCGAACTAAATTTTAAGTATTGCCAACCAATTCGGTACATTACGAAAGTTTGAAAGAATGAGAGTGTTTTCAGTTTTGTAAATTCATCAGAGCGAGGAAAACTTGATGTTTCACAGTCATATTTCAAACTTTTAAGCCTTTATGGGATGATTCACAACAAATTATCGGACGAAAAAAAATTTACCTCTGATCTGCCTATAGAATTATTTATCGGGATGCAACTGAAAATTTGACTTGAAACTAGTCTTTTCAAATTTTAAATTTTACCTCAAATTATGAATACATACATAAATTGGAGGAAGTTACAAAATAACACTATCAGGTAGATCAATATCAAGCATTTGTTTTTCACGATCAAATCGCTCACAAGTTCTGTTCATTTCGCTTTGTAGTAAGAACATGAAAATGCAATCCGAACTTAATCACAAACCAAACTTGCATCTTTTTCTTCAACAATCATTGGCATGAGAAATCTATGTGGATTTGATGTTAGGATTGTATCGTTTTCATCTTCCATAATATAATGGAGAGCTTTACGAAATTCGCGCAAAATTTACTCAGCTTATCAACTTCAAATCAAATAATTCTCACAGAATTGCAGATATTATTTGTGATTTAAAAATTTTTTTTAAAAAGAAATATTTCAACTTGGCAAAAAATAAACCTGGAAAATGAATAAAAACAAATTTTTCGATCTACCTAATTTTCACATCACTAATAAGTAATTTAAAAATTTTTATTTTAATCAGCTTAATATAATATCGCCATGATTGGGATCAGCAATAAGTGGTAACAAAGTCCTTCATTACACCAAGTAGAGTGGATATTGGAAAAGAAATTTGCCAGAAATCAGAGAGGGCTCCATCCAGTTTATACAGCATTCCATAAGTTTTTGCCAAATTAGGTAATGATGTTTTATGAATTGATTTATAAACAATAATTCAGTAAAATCAGTCATCTTTGAATTAAATACTTCCATTTCTGCCGATTTGTTTTCAATACATTTGAGGGAATTCTGCTTTCAGATTAATCCATCAATTTCTCACTGTCACTTCGCAACAAAAAATGGACTTACTGATCAGAGTTACTAGAAATGATGAATTGTATGAAAATGAAACCGAAATTTTTTCGAATACTCTGTCAGAAGAGCAACGATCGCCTTTGCAAGCGGCAGTTCAAACGGGAAAACTTAATACATATACTTTCCAATCCACTATTGGGTTTATTCAATACAGCTGGCGCACTATGGGCAGTTGAAATCGACGATTTGTTGTTCCTGAATTTTAGTTCAATTCTGGAACGTTTTGTTGACTGATACAGCATCATTTACTTTCCGCATGATCAACTCGTATTGAAGGAACTTGGGAAAAATTGTCTGCTTAACATTTTTTTGTGCAGCAAAATGTTTCAAAATTTTTAAAAAATGTCACCTTTTGGGTGGATTCACATGAACGAATCACTAATAATGTAACTGATATAATTCCTAACGCTAGCTTTCACCTGAAGTCTCAATCCATTAGTTTGACAGCATTTTACAAGTCAAATATTAAGATTCGTTAAATTAGCATTTTTATTTAGAAATTTTACTTCTATGATTTTTTTTTTTTTTTAAATACGAACACTTATCGACAATATAAGCACTAGAATTAATTGGTACATCTCTAAAAATTGTTGAGACACGCATTCGCTCAATACTGATCCCCCATCAGTCAATGAAGTTATTTGTATACTAAATCATATGAAGCTAATACAGTAGGAATATACAGTAGAATATCTTTTTCAAATTATCAGGAACGTATAATTGATAGAAAAAAACGATAAAATTTCATCAGTTCGACTTTTTGTGAAAATTCAAAGTACTGGTAATCTGAAAGTTCGATTTTATTCTAAATGTGAAATTCTAAATTTCTAACCACTCATGACAGATATTCTTTTGAATTAAATATATTAAGGAGCGAACCAAGGAAAATCAGTCAAGATGCACCAAAGAAGTGTTGAACATTTTGTGCTTTTTCTTTTAGTTCTCACTTTTTTCCAGGAAGAAGTCATAACAAGTTGAGCAGCAATGATTTTTCTGGAGACGATCTCACTAATCCTGAAAAATTTTTCGAATATTTACATTGAAATTAGCTAGTTTGAAACTGTTAAATTCGATGTAAATTGGACTTTATCGAATAAAAATTTAATCGAAGATAATACTAGTGTATCAACTGAATGAAAATAACAACATGGAAGCGTTTAGATGGTATGCTGGTTTATAACCATTTTTACTAACTTTACGGATAACAAATGGATCAAGACAGTCAACCGGCTAACATCATGGAACCGCAAAAAAACAGCTTTTTATCAAATTCATTTTTCCTCCTTACAACTGTTTTTAGGTTTCAATATATGTATTGTAATTCGATCTTTTTTCTTTGAAATCCAATTTAAAATTAAAAAGCATTAAGATCTTCAAGTTTTTCTGGGACTGTAGTTTTTTCTCATCGACACTAGAATTTCCGAAGCAATTTCTTTTGTACAGAGCATCATCGCATAAGTACTGTTTCCAAATGGACCAGCATTTAAAACTCAGCATTTGTTTAGCTTCGGCTTTAATCCATATAGCCTATGTGATGTGAAATCGAGATATATTAAAATTTGTATCAAATCTATTAGTATTTATTGAAAATAAGACCAGTATCTGTCTCATTATGAGATGGTTTCTTTCATATTCTGAAATTATCAATTATCTCAGATTCTCGACATAGAAGCCATTGAAATAAATAAATTTTACTAAAGAAGTAATGGTTTAACAACTTGGTTCGTTGTCAGCAACGAAACACTTGCACCAAACAGCAATGGCAACATAATATCAATTTATGACAGCTGTGGTATCTCGAAATTTTTGTATTTCAAAAATTTTATTTTGAACTATTTCAGCAATTCTTGAATGTATTATTTATTGTGCCATTGTTTGGCAAAGTTTTTTAATCTTATTTGGCTCTTATAATTCTAATTATGGCAATATGAATTCGCTGATACCTATTGTTGAGTATTCAACTGAAATAATAGATTTCATATAAATCTTTTCATTTATAAGTATATAAGTAAATTAAATCTTCAGTAAAGTTCGAAATAATTTTAATATACTTGCATATCAAATAATTTCGACTGTCACTCCCTTCATGAGTACGCGAATGAGACGATAATATTAAAGCTTCAAGGATGTTTGGACATCAATGACGTCTTTTGGTTTTTCGTTTTTTCTATGAATGAAGTTTATCATTGTCATTTATCATCCTTATCATTTTATCGTTTTATCGTACTTTGACTTTTTTATCATTCTAATCATTTTTATCAGTTTATCATTCTTATCAAGCTTATCACAATGATGTGCATTCACCTCCTGATCTGATCAATATATCAGTAAGTTGAATTTCTAACCATTTTTAGAGCATATCAAAGTTCCATGCCTTGTTGAGCTTATTTTGCGTTCTCAGGCGTTTATTTGTATTTGTCTGGAGATTACTGCCACCCACTTTTATTAACATATTAATAAGAAAGATTTTCTTTTTCTTAAAACCTCTTAAAAAAAATTATTAGTCGCAGCGGAAAGTTTCACTTTGAAATAAAGAAAAAGTGCTGATAGCTTTCAAACTCGTTGCCATAAATAGCAATATTTTTTGTAACAGAACTACCAAACTATTATTTATGGATTTTTCGGATGCTGTAAGCACCAAACTGCGCTTTAAAAAACAATGCTTGGAAAAACAATGAAAGCAATGAATGAATTCAGATAATCCGGTGAAATGTCAGTAGCAATAGAAGGTGGAACGCTTTGAAGAAGAAATTTATTTATACAAATAGCTGGACCGGCCACGCTCCGCGTGGCCAATCCAGCTAGTCTATGGGGGCCGGCCACGCTTCGCGTGTCCGGCTCCAGCTAATCTATTTAAAGGAAAACATGAATATT
>KZ271125.1:0-12060 GCA_002249935.1 Onchocerca flexuosa
GTTGAATTGTTGCTCATGTCGATTAGTTTATCGAATGGTGATGTCGAAGCGTCGAACTGATGTAGAGAATTGTAGAAACTGTTCCTGTCGAAACCTTTCGAGAGAATCCCCCCCCCCCCCCTCCCCAATCAAAGTGAGAGTCTTACTCTCATTCTTTCGGAGCTCCTTCTCCTGATCTCCGATTTGGCGCCTCACAGCCTCGCTTTTTTTACTAGTTAACTACTAGTTAATTGGAGCTTTTGGCGGCAAACATGTTTGTTGTTTCGGCGGGAAGCATGTTTATTCTTTGTTAATAAACATGTTTCTCCTTTTGGTGGTATACATATTTATCATTTTTCGCAGTTCATTTGAAGTTATCGTCACGCTTCATTTGGAACTTAGATGATTAAACCGTCTTTCGGAATCTTCCGGCATTCCCAACCGAAAAACCAAATGCCATAGGTGGAGTCGTCTTTAGCTGCATATCTCTTTCTTACGGCACTCCTTGTTTTTACCGCTATATTTTCTTGTAAATCTGTAGTCATTTCCTTCGTAGTACATTTGATTTGAGTTCTTGATTTGGCGATCCTGCTTTTTCGTTCAAAGTTTTGGATTTGATTTCTTGGCTTGAAGATTCTGTTTTTTCGTTCATAATTTTTATTGCTATTGCTTACATTACATTGGACTTGATTTCTTGGTTTGGCGACCCTGCTTTTTCGTTCAAGACTTTTACTGTTGTTGTCACACAACTCTGGATTTGATTTCTGCGTTTGATGACCCTGTCGGGAAAAATCGAAACTAATTTCCAACAAAAACTAATTAACATGGAAATTTAAATGACCAAATGGTTAAAAACGTGTGAAAACTTTGATGACTCATCATTTGTAAAAATTATTTTTCATTGAGTACTGTTTTATGCTGTTTACACCATATCCAAAAAATGTTTTCACTTACAGTTTATAAAGTCATAAATCATATGGTTGTAAAGCTGATTTACAACTATATCCACAATGTTTCCTTTTACAGCTAATGAAGTCATAAGCATGATGGTTGTAAAACTGTCACTATCTTTAAATTTAATTAAACTGTCTTAACACTTTTTTCCTTGTAAACAAATTTTTCTTAAAAATAATTTCAACATCTATTGTTCTATATCCCAATATATCAAATTCATAACATCTAAACCACCCTACTTTTATTGTTTTCAAATTGTTTTCACTGTTTTAAAAATCGCTTCATTGTTTCAAATTATTTTTGCTCTAACTAGACGAATACCGACGCTTCTCCAATCAAAACTCTCAACTTGTCAAATTCTCAATATATTCTTCAACCAAAACCCAATCTACTTCATTAAACGCCTAATTTCTACTGTTCTATCAATTGCGTACTATTCCACCTCTATTATTCTGAATAAAGGATTTAATAAAATTCTATTCCTTCCACAGCTTCAACAAACTTCAAAAAAAAACTTCCACAATAGACCCTGCTTTCTTTAGAATCTTTATTGCCCTGTGGAATCATTCGATCATCCTTACGTTGTAGGGGATACCGCGACTTGCCCATCTTCGACTTTTTTGCATTGCTTACTGAATTAGGACGTGGGACTTTGCTGGTGTATCGCTTCCTGATATCATAGATCCAAGTTTTGTGTGGGTCAAATAAAATTAACTTCGCAAGTGATGACCTGCCTTGTCCCGATTTTTGCACCAATTTTTGCCTTCTTTGAATAGCATTTCTTCGGTATCTTATTACTGAATGAAGCAACACTCACTTCAGTCGATTAGCCAAGTTCGTTGAAATGAATGATAATTGCGAGCTTATATCGAATAGTGCCAGAGTTTTCGTCCGAACTTGTAGGTTTATAATGCCAATTTCCTTACACGGAGTAATTTCTTGCTGGTCGTTTTTGATCCTTTACTATGCAGCTTATTACTACTGATTCCATTCTTTTGATTTTCTGGTTTTACATCCTTGTGATGATCGAACACAGCGCTGAGTTATGTCGTTCCTTGCAATTAAAGCATGCCTTCCTTGGCCTCTGACAATCTTCTGCCAGATGGCCCCTTTGGATACAATTTAGGCATGCACCTATTTTCCAGAAACGCTCCTTTCATTGTTTTGAAGTGGGATAGATTCGACATTCGTCATCCCATTAATCCTTGTTACAAAATGAACAAGGTCTTCTTGATGAGTTTCGGTTTAGACTTCTTTCGATTTCTTTCAGAGCGTTGTCGTTTGACCTTTGCCGCTTTGCTATGGCTAAGGCAGAGTATTCTTCGTTTCCTGTCTTTAAGAATTATTTATTCGGTTTTGCGTGTACTTGTCTCTTCTCGAAATAGGGTTTATAAGCTTGGGTCGTGCAACATCTTTATTTCTTGCTATTTCTCTCAAGCAGTTTCTCAATTTCTCAATTTTCTTTTTTTTGACTCGTTTTTCTTTTTTTGTTCATAAACTTTCGTTAAAATTCATCGGGGTAATTTTCTCGCCATAATCATTGCACATACAGATGATCTAAATTTTCTCCTATAGCTTCCAGTTTTCGGAGGACCTGTTCAATCGCTTCGATTGTCTTTTTTCAGTCTCGGTCATTTCCTTTGTATCTTGAAATTCGTTGTATATCGAATTCCTGATCGCCGATGTGTTGCCGAATTTCCCCATTATAATTGTAATAATGTTATAGTTTTCCGGCGTAGCATCTTATCCCGATACTGCTCTTGAGGCCTTCCCATTCAAGCAAGAAAGCAAGTAGCTGAGCCGTGCATATCCGGGAGATCTTGTTTATAAATGCTGCTTCAGAAATGCTCCAAAATTCCCTCCAATTTCGAGGGTCTCACCAAAAATTGCCAATGATAATTGGGGAAAGTTTACCGTCGTTTGGTCATCTGATTTCTCTTTGGTCCATTGAATTCGAGGCCTCGTTTTGTAGGCGTCCAATTGCAGTTTCAACATTCTTCTAAGACTAACAACGCTTCCTTTTCTTCACTGATTAAGTTCAGTATTCTCTGTTCGTCTCCCACCATTTCTTCTTCTTCTTTTTGTCGTTGCGGTGGAACCTTTTCAGGAAGTCGAGCCATCTTTCGTTAATATTCACGAGCTCCTCCATATATAACTCGATTCTTTGCATCTTGCTGTCGATTATATTCTTCCGAATATGTTTTCGTATTGTTCATATTGCTCATCGTCTGCTACATGTTGGTCGATTGGCTTCCAATCCATTTTGTGCACTTTATTCAGGAGTGAGTTTCAGAATCTTTTCCTTCGCCGGGATGAAACTTGCTAATACCGTAGACGACATTTTACCGGCTCATGGTACCAATTTGTTGGGGAATTTTTCTGATTGATTTGTAATTATATTATGTTAATAGTAATTATAGTGAAAATAACAATAGTCATAACGGTAATGTCAATAGTAGAAATAATCGGAAATAATCGAAAATGAGCTTATCAGGACCTTAAGAATATTAGCTTATTACGTTTATCCACGTATACGAAAAGCAGCAACTTCCAAAATATCGTTCCGAAGAGATAACGATTTTTTGCAAATGCCAATTTTTATATTAGTATGGAAATGAAATGAAATCAAAAATGTAAGGTGATACGATGCAGATTCACTTAGGGTCGGAGACGTTACTGATTGATCTGCATGTTGAATGTGCATGTAGCTTCCATCAATTCTTGTGCAAAATATTATGTATTTGTTAATTATGCATGCAACGTGCATTACTATAATTACAAAATGTGTGTTTCTTTCTAGATACAATTCTTTTTATACATTTCTTTAACTTAGATTTATTGAATTCCATGTGAAAATACAATTATGATGTCAAAACGATAGTGCAACACCTCACATTGGTCTTTAATTTCTGATTTCTAATGCGGGGATTCAAGTCTCACTTGCTACAATGGTGTGACATGGTGCGGAGTGCTGGTTCGGGGTTTCGAGGCCAGGGATGAGAAGGATGAGAAGAAAGGGGAAGAAATAATGAGAAATAAGGGAGAAATAAAAGTAAAGGAAATATTAGAGATTGTTGAGGATACAATGATTGAGAAAGAGAAAAATGTTCATCGGTCGAGAAGAGACAAAAAAAAATTGGTAATAAATGTAAGGAAAACAGATGGCAAAAATTGGTTGATAAAAATTAAGGGATGTCGGTAATGTGAAATAGCTGAAGCGTTAAGCTTAAAAGTTTGTTGATTAATAGGAAGAGTATATGTTGATTAATAGAAAGTATGCTTTTTTCTTTTTTTCTTTTTTTTTTTTCTAGAAGAACAGAGATAAATGAAAATCATAAATGAGAAAAAAGAGAGACTTTAGTTTGAAATTCTTGAAATTTTATATCTAATCAAATAAATTGTATGCGATATTTGCTTATTTCATATCCTTATGCAAAACTTGTTTAAGCTAGTTTGAAATTCCTGCTTTTTTCTTTTTTTTTTTGTTCGAAAATTTTGAATCTATGATATAGGAATCACTTGTTCACATTCTATTTCATCAGTAATAAATCTTAAAGGTAAATGTTATGCAGAAACCAATCTATATTTGAAAAACTAATTTATATTTCCCATCGAATATTAATTTGTATTAAATAAATGATTAATATTTAGTTATGTTCTGTGCGAAAAGGTAACTGCATATTGCCAATAATCTACTGTAAAATACCCGACAATATCCGGAGAATTTTACTAATAGTGGTAGAAACGAACTAACAATCCGGAAAAATAAAAAAACGTGCTAGGCAACGAAAAATCGCGTGAATTCTCTAACACTCTTCATGCCCATCCATTTTTTTCCTCACGAGACAACACATATGAAGTGATCTTACATGTGATAATGAAAATTACGTGTGACAATAAAATTACGGGTTAAGAGAAAAAATTTCAATTTCTTCATTTTTAATTCTAATTTGCTGAAATTAAGTTTAATATTTCACGAAATCTATAGATTTGTGATTAAGCTAGTAAGTTAGTATGTAAATGATTAAGTTTAGAAGTAAGCAATTTGGTAAATGAAAAATGAGGAATTTAATAAACACGTAAGTTTTTAAGCTGATGAATAAGGAAGTAAACATGATGGTAGACAATCGATTAGCATAAAAAGTAAATATGTGAATAAATTAACAAATAAATTGATATGCAATAAATGAATAAATAAATAATTAAATATGGTAGCAAAGTAGCAAAAGAGCTAAAAAGTTAGTAAATGAGTAAATACATCAATTGATAGATAAGTAAATAATTAGTAAATGAAGAATTTGATATTGAAGAAGTAAAACTTGATATTAAGTTAGCAAAGGAGTGAGTGATTTATTAGATTAATAAATAAAGAAATGAATAAATTAATACAAGCGAATGAATAGTTCATCATTGAAGATCAGCAGTGGTAAATGTGGCAAGTTGTTTGGGAGTGTTTCTTTTAGTGGAGCTGGCTCTCCAATTGGTTCACCGATATCCTTTGACTCGAATGTTGCAGCTCCGTTTCAGAATCATCCATATGTATTTTTAAAGTGATAACAGTTTCTTTTCCGCTATTTATTAAATTCAAGATACCTGATGTCTCATCGCTCATTTCAGCATATCTTTCTTTTTTTTGTGCAGTCGGGATTTTCTCGATGCATTTCAATCATTTTTCGTTCGTTGCTTCGAGAGTATCAATTTATAGTTCAAGGAATTTGATTTTTTCCTTGATGATCCATAAGTTGATTTGGTACTGTTTTTGTTGTTTTTCTCGCCGGAGATTTCAATCTAGTGGTTTTAGATCGAGTTCTTTTGCTTCATTGAGAAGTTCCAGATTCTTCTTTTTCGCTAGTTTCCTTGACTTGATCAGATTAGTAGACATCCCGGTTTGTTGGGGGAAAAAAACCTATTTGAATTTTAATTCGGACTTGAGATCTTCTTGATGGGGTGAATCCACTAGGCCAACAATAGCCTTTATTGGATTTATACTTATATTTCAAATATCACACTTTACAATAATCTACATGTTACAAATGATATATCTCCAGAAGTTCTCCACTGATTGTTTTCGAATTTTGACAAAGCTTTGTATTCTAACAGTCATACTTTTTTACATATACATTTTTTTTTCACTTTTCACGTCCGTGACAACTAAAAGTGATGAGGGAGCTGAACTTTTTGACTCCGCCCTGCAGCACGCCTTGACGAGCGGATTGAATTTTTTGACTCCGCCCCTTATCGCGTTTTCATGAACGGACAGAATTTATTCACCACGCCTTCTTTCTACATTAACTGCTGCTACGCTCTGCAACGTTTCAAGTCCTCCATTGATTGATTTGAAGTTTTTATGCCGCGCTGCATTCGAATAGGCGCGTGCTTTTGAATAAATAAGGCCAGTGATTTGAGCTTTTCATTTGTTTTTTTTGTTTTATGAGAGGTGTAATTCATTTATTTTTTGATTTATGGGAAATGTAGTTGCGTCGCACAAATGTCGAGGTCATGATAATGTATAGTGAAATGTCTTTTTCGAGCAATTTGTGAATTATCTCTTCTAATATTAGGCTAAAATTACTTCTAATTTAAGGTCGTGTCTTGGATTGCTTCTTCGTCGTAAATGTTTCAGTGTTCATGCAACGTTTCATGTGTTAACCCATTAATTTGAACTTTTGGCACAATGTTACATTCAGATAGGTGCGTTGTTTTTGTATATATACATCTACTTTTTTACTTGTCACATCTGTGACAAATAAAAGGAAGTGAGCGGACTGAATCTATTAACCACGCTTACTTTCTGCAGAATACTTTCTGCTTACTTTCGCTTGCTTTCTGTGTTCCTTCAGTATACAACGCTCAATAAACTCGGTAAAGTATACGCCTATTCCAATGCAACGTTCTATCAAAATTTCAAAGCAATAAATAAAAACTTTCGGAGATTTAAAATTTTGAACAAGCGAACATTTACGATTGTTAGTATCTTTTAATATGATGTAAAATTTTTTGCAGTAGCAACAGTTCAACCATTCAATTGAACAATTTCTCATTCAACTTCTATCAAGATTTCCAAACAATAAGTAAAACTTTCGGAGATTTAAGATTATGAACAAGCGAACATTTACGACTGTTAATATCTTTTAATGCCGTATATTTGAGCAGTTTCGAATTCACTTTTAAGAATCAATTTCGAGAATAGTTCGGATGCAATCTATTTGCTCTAGTTCATCTAAATAATGCCTCGAAGAAAAAGATCGAGCTTAGGTTTCGTACTCATACAGCGGAGACACTGCGATGAATCATTGCAAATCAAATACAGAAGAACGCGCATCAGCGAATAAGCGAAGGAGACAAAGAATGGCTCATATAAGAGCAGAGCGACGTGCAGCCGACTTGAGGATACGCGGTTGCGAGCACGTCGACCATCTCCGGCAACTTCAGGTTCGCTTCCTTTTGAACAGAATGAACGTGATAGGCTGAGAGTGGCTGAAAGACGTCAACAAGAAACAGAAGATCAACGTCAAACAGTACTCCGTGCACAGCAATCACGAATTATAATCGCCTTGCATTCTTATATAAACCAGCTGATAATCACGGTTTGAGTCCGCATGTTCTCATTAGAACTATGAATGAAGTATGTCCTTATTATAAGGCTCTGAAATTCAAAGGAGAAGCCAAAGGAATATGTTGCACTCCTGAAAAAATTAAACTACCTCAATTTGAAGAACCGTCAGAGCCATCAAAAACTTTGCTTACCTGATATACTGCCAAATCAAAGCGTTTTCTATCTAAAAACTTCTGCTTCCAAATGACATCGTTCGGCGCAAAAATCATAACGACACAATTCGTGCCAACTTTCAAAGTGAAAGGGCAAATTTATCATAAAGCTGGTTCCCTGCTTCCGTTGCCAGTTGGTCAGCATAAAATCCTACAAATGTATTTCATCGGTGATAGTAATGATGATTTGGATGCACTTTGCGGAATTCATACCGGCATAGAAAGATCCGTCGTTTCCCAATTGCAACAGCTTTTTCACGAAAAAAATAATTTAGCGCGTTTGTTAAAAACAGCAGATTGATATGATGCCATCTGATATACACAAGATTGTTATTCATGCTGACAAAACACTGCTGGTGAACACATGCGAAGATTCAATACTCCAACGATAAACGAAGTGATAATTGTTATAGTCAGAGATCATTTCGAACCTAGAGATATTGTTCTTCACAGGAGAAACGATCAATTGACAAAAATTGCAGAAACTCATCGATGCTACGACGCTCTACAAAATCCAATCATTTTTTGGGATGGTGCCGATAGATATCACTTCAACGTTAAGATAATAAATCCAATCAGTGGCGAAGATATAAATAAGAAATGCAGCGCAACGAACTATTATTCATACCGATTGATGATTCGAGAGAATGAAGACAATCACATTTTGAAATGCCGTCAGTTATTTTATCAATATATCGTAGATATGTATGCAAAAAGAACGTTTGATATTCATCCGCTTGAATCAGACCAAGCGTTGCTCTGAAGAATATATTCATTTGCAAGATGCGGTTGTAAGTGACGGTAATACAACTAACGTTGAAAGACTAATGATTTCGCCATCTTCATATACAGGCAGTCCACGTCATATACATGAGTACGCTCAAGAAGCAATTGCATATGTTCGCCAGAACAGGCGTTCAGATCTATTCATTATATTCACATGCAATCTAGCTTGGAATGATATACAAAATCCCTTACTTTATGGACAATCGTCGATGGATATGCATGACATCACAGCATGTGTTTTCAGACAGAAGCTGAAATCGTTGATGAATATTATGGTAAAACATGAAGTATTTGGGTCTGCGCTGCTGGATGTACTTAGTGGAATGTCAAAAGAGAGGATTGCCACACACACATTTACTAACCTGGCTTTATGACAAAATCACTTCAAATGTAATCGACGATGTAATATGCGCTGAAATACCAGACGCCGACATAGATAAGGATTTGTATGAAGTTGTGACGAAAAATATGATACGTGGATCTTGCGGTATACTGAATTTAAAATCACCATGCATGATAGACTAATCGATATCCTCGAGCATTAATATCCAACATAGTTACAGGAAGCGATGGATATTTTTTATACAGAAGAAGATCAGCAGAAGATGGCGGTAAATTAGCAACCATACACATGTGGAATGGTGACATCGAACTAGATAACCGGTGTGTTATTACATATTCATCTTTGCTATTAAAAGCTTACAAAGCGCACATAAACGTGGAATACTATAATTCCATTAAACCGATCAAATACATTTGTAAGTATGTGAATAAAGACAGCGACATGGCAGTTTTTGGCATACAGCCAGAAAGAAGTGATGGGAATGCAGTATTACATATCGATGAAATCGTACAGTATTAGGCTGGAAGATACATAAGCAGCAATGAAGCTGTATGATGAATTCTTTCATTTCCCATACATGAACCAAGTCCAGTTGTTGTTCACTTAGCAGTACATCTAGCAAATGGATAACGCGTTTATTTCACAGCTGCAAATGTGCAACGAATAGCTCCGAATCCACCGGCTACAACGTTAACTGCTTTCTTCACATTATGTCAAAATGACCCATTTGTTAAAAACTGCTATATTCGGAATAAACTAAATGTATCATAAATTAAAAAAAAAAAAAAAAAAAAAGCACATAAACTAAATGTATCATAAATTTTAGAACTTAAAGAAGAAAAGAATGTATTTTACAATTGATAAATCGAGGAACATTTGAAATGAACAATGAAATCTTTTTTTGATTTTTACATTCCTAAACAGTCAATAATTTGCCGTGCCATTTGTCGTAGTTTTTGATTTTCAGCGAATTTTCTGCAAAATTTCAACCAGTTCCTTTAATTCTGTCTCCAAAGTTTTTTTTTTTTTTTTTCAGAACTTAAGTCGTTATTGTATAGAAATGTTTTTGAAATTGAAGAAATTAAAATGTTCTATATTTCATTTTCACCCTAAAATTTGTAAAGCTATTTCTTTTTCGGGAGCTTAATCGATATTGTGGAAAATTTTTGCAAAATTGTTTTTTTTTTTCCCAAGTTATTGAAATTAAAATAGAGTAAGATAAATTATTGCGGCTTTTTGAAGATTACAAATATTTCTAAACGATTATATATATATATATATATATATATATTAGAAGTCAGAAAGATAATCCTTAAATTGCTTGAACGAAATATTTGATTATACCCTATTATGATCTCTACATTTGTGCGACACAACTACATTCCCCACAATTCAAAAAATAAACGTACCACATTTTTCAAAGCAAAATAAACGAAAAGCTTGAATTGTTCGCCTTATTTATTTAAAAAAATTCGCCTATTCGAATGCAACGCGTATGAAAATTTCAAACCAATCGATGAATATTCAAAAACATGCGTGTATTCGAATGCAACATTGTGTCAGAATTTCAAAGCAATAGGTTAAGGACTTTCCGATATCTAAGGTTTTGAATTAATATAGTTAATGTGCGTGTTTAAGAACTTTCGGAAATTTAAGGTTTTGAACAAACGAACATGGACATTTCTATTTATATAGTTTATCTGGAGCCGGACATGCTCCGTATGGCCGATCCAACTATTTATGAGGGCCGGCAAACATTATCTGTAATTCCCCGATCGACACCAGCGGACGAAATAAATGCTTGCATGAAATATTCTACTTTGTGGAGACATGTAAAGACGTTAAAATTAACTACAAATATCTGGGTTCAGCTGCAAAACGATCGATCAGTTGAAATATTCTCACATTAATTGTTAGAAATTGGGAACGGAAAGGTGCCGGTTGATCTGACCAAAGGACGAATTTCATTGCTACATAACTTTTGCAATTTAGTAACGTTAGCAAAAGAGTTGGTTGAAAAAATATTTCCGATATTCAAACCAATTACAAAAATCAGATTGACTGAGCATACAAGCTATTCTTGCGGCCAAGAACAAAGACGTTCGACGAACTTAACAATATTAAACAGTCTAACATTCAAAGCGAGGTAGTCATATATAAATCCTTCGACACTGCTGTGGAAGCAGATGAAGCGGTTAATTATCTAACAGAATTTTTGAATTCACTCGATCTATCAGGGGTGCAACGTCGTAGAAGCAGCAATCTTGACAGGACCTTTCAAAGGATTTCAAAGATGTCCTTATTCCTCGCATTCCTATGATTCCAATGGACATGCCATTTTAGTTTGAGATTGCAATTCCCGATTCGATTGGCATTTTTATTCACCATCAACAAAGCTCAGGGCCAATCTTTAGAATTTGTGGTTTAGATCTATAGACGGATTGCTTCTCACATTGACAATTATATGTTGTGTGTTTTAGAGTCGGCAAACCAGACAATTTCTATATCTACGCAGAAATGGAACAACAAAAAATATTGTATACCCACAATATTGTGAAATTAAACATATTAGATGTGGGCGAGAACTGAAAGATGTTAAATAACATCATGACAATAATTGTAAACAAGAAATACTGAAGGTCAAGTCGCGCGATATAGTTTCAAAGGGACGACAGACATGTTTACGACCAAAATGCTCCAATTCATAGACAAACAGCAAAGATCAACGCAGCAACAGCAACAATTCGGAGTTCAAAGTGTTCCACTTTGACAGTTAAAAGCGACACAACAGTAGAAATAATCGGACAATTCACCTGAACAGTATTCTTCTCTATTATTGACAAGGGAAAGAATAACCCAGTAATTAATTTGCCTGAATCTTTTCTGATAATTGTTTGTTACGAAAAAAAAACTCTTCATCAATCAATAAAACATTTTTCAACAGCATTCATCTTTGTCACACAAGACACAAAAAACCTCTTCGCACTTATTGTTGACCTAGCCTAATCGCAAGAATCAGTCTCCAATCCAACCAAACTACAAATCAAATTACAAACTATTTTTACTAATACTAGAAACATACGCTTTCTCTTTTCTTTTTTTCCGCTTCACCAGACTGAGCTACAGCATCGCGTGTATTAAAACATGCGCGTATTAGAATGCAAAGTTATGTCAAAATTTCAAAGCAATAGGTAAGAACTTTTCGATACCTAAGATTTAGAATTAATATA
>KZ271126.1:0-11973 GCA_002249935.1 Onchocerca flexuosa
TCCTTTCTATTTTATAAATTTGTCCTAGATTTGTTTTATTGATATTGTTGATTTTTTACTGTTGCGTAATAAATAATAATTAATATTAAATAGTGATAAATAATAATAAATAATGATTAATAATGACAAATAATAATAAATAATAATAATTAATAATATAGTAAAAAAGAATAATGAACAATGATAAATTGTAACAAATAAATAATAATATACAATGCTGAACAATAATAATTAGTAATAAACAATAAATACTGATTAATAATAAACAATTGGCTAATCCTTTGTAGCCCTCAACTTGTGTCAACGTCGATTATCCTGACGCGCCAATAAAGGCGCATCATCATCACTGGCTAACAAAGGCGCCCTTTTCTATTATTTTAAATAGGGATTTTAATAAGAGCAGTTTAATGTTTCGACTCGAAGTTTTTTCCCTTTAGTTGCTTTCTCTTCTTTTTTATTTTATTAATTTAGCTTAGATTTGTTTTATTGATATTATTGACTTCGCAATAAATTATTATTAATAGTAAATAGTGATAAATAATGACAAATGATGATAAATAATAATAATTAATAATAAATAATGAATTTCTTGACTCTGTCCCGTTCCGCGTCTTCATGAGCGGACAGAGTTTATTCACCAAGCCTTCTTTATGCATTGACTGCGGCTACATGCTGCAACGTTTCAAGTTCTCCATCGATTGATTGGAAATTTTCATGCCGCTGGCATTCAAATAGGAGCGTGTTTTTAAATAAATAAGGCCAGTAGTTTGAGCTTTTCGTTTGTTTTTTGCTTTATGAGAAGTGTAATTCATTCATTTCTGTATTTATGGAAGTTTGATTACTTCGCACAAATTGTCGCGGAAGTGGCAAAAACTAAAAAAATTTTTAACAAATAGAAATGGGAATGCTTTCAATACAGTCTTAACTTTTCCATCTCAAATAACTATGAAAAATTTTTTATTGGATAGCTATAAAATTCATATGTAAAATTATTTTTTGTAAGATATCTTCTGGATAAATAATTTATCCTATAATGCAAAACTTCTAACATTTTCCCATATCAAGAGTTGAATCCGTTACCTGATTTGTAATCATTTAGCATGTCTAATTACGCACATCTGTATACTAACTTATGATGAAAAAATGTATTTTCTCATGCAACAATCTTATAACAGCTTCAGAAGATTGTAATTCATTTTTTACATTCTGCTGCTTAATCACTCCCAGTTCTTACCAATTATAAGCCTGCTATATCGCTCACAAGTTTCATTCTTCATTAATATCATCTTCGTCAGTAATAAAATTTCGCTGACACCAGTGCGTTCCACACACCAGCTTGCCCTACACACACGGATCACTACTTCAACAAAGTCTTCCACAACAGTTTTTTATTGATTCCGCAATACAAATGTCGTGATCATGCAATGTATTATGAAATGTTTTCTTCAAGCAATTTGTGAATTATCTCTTCTAATATTAGGCTAATATTCTAATATTAAGTCGTTTCTTGGATTGCCAATTTGTCGTAAATGTCTCATTCTGACACAATGTTTCAAGTGTTAACTCATTGATTTGATATTTTGACACAAAACTTTACATTCAGATCGCTGAAATCGCGAGGAGTAGCAGAGAAGAAGTGATTTCTTTGCTCTTCAAATATATGTCTTGTTTAGTTGTCTGGATATATTTCTTTGTTTATAAGTAAAACGGCTTTGTAACTTTATTTTTTGTTGTAGTCAAGGTCACGCGCCAAAAAAGACGCGCTCTCATGCGCTAAAAATGGCGCATTATAGTAGATCAAATTGTAGCGGGATCCTTACTCTATAAATAAGAATAGAGTCCTAACTTGAGTATCATTTTGTCAAAGGATGTGCCAATTATTTGAATGTATCGAATTATATTTGGTCTCTATCTTCCTTTGGGTCATGAAATTGTTATTAGAATAGTTTTGTTGATTGAATTGTAATTGTCACGTGTTTTGTCGCGTTATTAGATTTTATAATAAAGGGGTTTAATAACCCAAGTTTGAGGTTTCGGCAACAATTCAAGAGCTCTCAATAAATTTCACGGTTAAGAAGATCAGGAACAGAATCCAAGAACACATAATCATTGTCACGATCAGAGAAAATTCGGCTACAATTTTGGTCCAACCAGCCAAAATCAAAACAGGCGACCTAAGAATAGTCAAGAAAAAAAGGACGAAGAAGTAAGGCCTTATTAAGATCAACTCAAAATTAAATTTGAAAGTGAGTGTGATCAAGAGAAAAGAAGAAGGCAGGTGAGTAATTTATTTGGTTAAAAGAGAGATGGGCAGAAAGTGAAAGTGTCCAATCTAAAAGTATGAGAAAGAAGGATAGGAAGTCAATATCCTACCTTATTAGAATGAATTTAAACAAGCTTACGTCAGAAGTTAAGCTTATATTAGAAAAGGCAGAAAATATCTATGCAGAAGGAACACAGGAAGAATTAAGTGAGGAGAGCAAGTCGAAGTCGATTTCATTGGAAAGGAAAAGAATACTCATGAATGGACATCTAAAAATAATTGAAGGACTCATCTCCAAAGCAAATGAATTAGAAAAAGAATGGAAAGAAGCATTACATTCTGTTGAAAACAAGAATGAGGATTATGAATTCGACTTATATGAATCATACTTGAACACAGAAGAATGCTTGTTTAGCAGATGTCACAAAATGTATTATATGCGAAACTTCCTAACTGAAGAAATAGATCGGATCCATCTATTGTGTGAAGAAGAGTCAAGAAATAAAGGATCAAATGTGAAACCAGGTGTAACCGAAAACGAAGGAAAGTCCTTAACTGAATTAATCGAGAAGTTGGTGACGACAAGTAGACCACCAATTTTAAGCTCAATAGAGTTTGATGGCAATCCAAGAATGTGGGGTCAATTTATTAGTCAGTTTGAAGAATCGATTCACAAGAGAATTGATTTAACGCCTACCCAGAAATTCACGCACCTCTTAAGCAGTTTAAAAGGAGAAGCAAAAGAAGAAATAAGTGACCTCATGGTAAATGAGGAAAATTATCCACTCGTTATGAAGAATTTTTACGAACGATATGCAAATGGATACCAGAGAATGTATGAACTTTATAAAAGTTTAGAAAATGTTCATTGCTTAAATAAAGATTCATTTCAAAAGATAAGGGAACTTCTGAACATATTATCGCAACTGAAAGGATTGGGAGAAAATATAGAAACGATGCAGCTGAACATGATGGTAACAGAACGAATACCACAGGATATGGCTAAAAGTCTTAAAAAGAAAGAATACAGGAATCCAAAATGGAAAATGGAAGATACCATCAATTATCTAAAAGAAAAAATGAAAATTGAAGAAGATTTTGGAGGAAAACCATCGATAAAAGATTAACAGATAAAAGAAAGATGCAAAATGCAAAATCGTACAAAAAAGAATACTGAAAATGGGAAAATTACAACAGTGTTCTCAACAGCAAAAAAAAGAACAGTAAGTCCTAGCAAATTACCACAAAGGAGAGGCAAAATTCGATTACCGTGTATTTTCTGTGAGAGCAACCATTGAAATGACATGTCGAATTTATTCCAACACGAAACAACGAATGGATCGTTTAAAAGAAATCGATGCGTATCTAAATTGTTTGAAAAAGGGACATCTAGCAAAAGATTGTCAGAGACCAAGGAAAATATGTTTCCACTGCAAAGGACGGCACAATTCAGCTCTATGTTTTGATCATGACGAGGATTTCAAACCAGAAAACCAAAAGGAAGAAAGAATGGAGTCAATAGTAACAAGCAGTACAGTAGTGGATCAAAGACAACCAGGAAATAAACAGACTTTACTGTTGTGTAAAGAAATCAGCATCATAAACCCACAAGTTCCGAAAATTCAGATGAAAGCTCTGGCACTATTTGATTAGGCTCTCAGTTATCATTCATTTCAACGGACTTGGCAAATCGACTGAATCTTCAAAAAACAAAAAATGAGAAATTAATTGTTGCTTCATTTGGTAATGAGATACCGAAGAAATGCTATTCAAAGAAAGCAAAAATTGGTATAAAAATTGGAACAAAGAAACTTATTACTTGCGAGGTTAGTTTTATGGAATATCTCACGAATAACCTGCAAGTGATGGAAATCAACGACAAAAATATACCTTCTATAATAAAAAGAAAAGAATTAGATGGAATGAAGAGTTATTGGAAGACACCCGATATATTCATTGGCGTCAAAGACTTTTTCAAATTCATCAAACTGGACGGAGCACAGGAACTGAAGTCAGGATTCTCTTTAATCCACACAAAACTCGGACCCATGATATCAGATGCGGATATACCAGGAAAATCCCAAGTCCTAATTTAGTGATCAATTCGAAGAAGTCGAAAAAGAAAGGCAAGTCGCGGTATCCCCTACATGAGGATCAGCAGATGATTCCATAAGACAATAAATATTATGAACGAAAAACTGGGATCATTGAATCAAAAATTCAAACCCAATGTTGTGCAGTCAAAAATAACAAGAAAATTTCTGAAGACAGCAATAGGGCATATCTATCTCTTGGATATCTTCGACAGAAAACAAAGTCCACACGTTCGCCTCGGGAATGTCGCTGAAATCGCGAGGAGTACCAGAGATGGAGTGATTTCTTTGCTCTTCAAATATATCTCCTGTTTAGTTATCTGGATATATTTCTTTGTTTATAGGTAAAATGGCTTTGTAACTTTATTTTTTGTTGTAGTCAAGGTCACGCGCCAAAAAAGACGCGCTCTCATGCGCTAAAAATGGCGCCTTATTGTAGATCAAATTCTAGCAGGATCCTTCTTCTATAAATAAGAATAGGGTCCTGACTTGAGGATCATTTTGTCAAAGGATGTGCTATAATGAGGTCGGTTATTTGAATGTATCGAATTATATTTGGTCTATATCTTCCTTTGGGCCATGAAATTGTCATTAGAACAGTTTTGTTGATTGAATTGTAATTGTCACGTGTTTTGTCGCGTTATTAGATTTTATAATAAAGATTTAATTACTCAAGTTTGAAGTTTCGGCAACAATTCAAGAATTCAAGAGTTCTCAATAAATTTCACGGTTAAGAAGATCGATAACAGAATCCAAGAACACATAATCCTTGTCACGATCAGAGAAAATTCGGCGACAATGACAAATAAAAGTGAGTAGAGGTTATTAACCACGCTTACTTTCTGCAAAATAAACGATGTCTTTAGTATGCAAAGCTCAGTAGGCTCGTAAAATATGCACGTATTCCAATGCAACGTTCTGTCAAAATTTGAAAGGAATAGGTGAAAACGTTCGGAAATTAAGACTTTGAATGAATGTCCATATACGGTTAATATCTTTTAATATCATACAACGCGGTTAATATCTTTTAATATCATACAATTTTTTGCAGTAGCAACAGTTCAATAAGTCAATTGAACAATTTCTAATTCAACTTCTATCTTTATTTCCATCAATAGGTAAAAATTTTTGCAGATTAAAAATTTTGAACAGGCAAAGATTCACGACTGTTAGTATTTTTTAACGTCATGAATAATTTTTTGCAGTACCAAAAGTTCAATAATTCAATAGAATAATTCCAGGTCTAGATCAATGGGTAAAATTTACGAAAGAAGCAATTCAAGACATAATCTAATATTAGAAGCCAGAGAGATAATCCTTAAATTGCTTGAACGAAACATTTGATTATGCACTATCCTGACCTCGACATTTGTGCGGCGCAACTATATTCCCCACAAATCAAAAAATTAACGAGTCACATTTCTCATAAAGCTTAAAACAAAGGAAAAGCTTGAATTGCACGCCTTAATTACTTAAAAGCATTTGCCTTTTCGAATGAAACACATATAAAAATTTCAAATCAATCGATGAATATTTAAAAACATGTGCGTATTCGACTGCAACATTGTGTCAAAATTTCAAAGCAATAAGTTAGGGACTTTCCGATATCTAAGATTTTGAATATAAATAATGTGAATGGTTCGGAACTTTCGGAGGTTTAAGATTTTAAACAAACGAACATTGACATTTCTATTTATATGAATTAGCTGGAGCCGGACACGCGAAGCGTGGTCAGCCACCATAGATAGCTGGATCGGTCATTTTCCGCTTGGCCGGGTCTAGCTTGTTTAAAATATATTCGTAGGCTTCTGATCAGCATAATCATTTATACGTCAGAGATCATCAATAGTACTATGAATTCATTTTCAATATTTTTGCCTATATCCTATCGTTTAACTATAGATGTCCAATGGAACGAATGCTGCATGTCTTCTTAATTTAGTATCAAATGAAGTGTTGGAGTGAAGACAGAATCTAGAAAAAAATCAAATACGAAAGTCTCAGCGTAGTTCTGCAATAGGATGTTTTATCATCATCCACTTATTTCAAACGTCTCCTCTCTTTCAAGATAAATAGGTCATTCAACTTCATTTAACTATTGCTTTGCTCGGGTGTGAATGAAATTCTTAAAAATTATGCTTTTTTTTAAATTTTCACTTGCTGATCAGTCTTTCGAAAAGTCACTCCTTCACTGATATGCAGTCCAACAAATATTGTTAACAATTTTGCTGATTTTGTATTCCGAAAACAAAATTTGAAAACTTTGATCAGTGCAAACTCAAAGCAGTACAGCAGTGTCAATGAATAAATAGTTTTAAGCATTCGGTAAGCCTGTATTCAAATCGAATTGATTGTAAGACGAAGTGCTTTGCTATTACAGAAGCTACCATTTAGGAAGTAGAGACTTGATGATTCCTTGCTGTTTTCTAGGTTTTCGAAACTTCTCTTCTCACTAATTTTAAACAAAGTGATGCATCAGTCCAATTTCTGACCAGTTCAATTCTATCCAACATTCATGTTCAAATGAATTATTTATATGAAATTAATTTTAATTTCCAGAACGTCATAAGATATATATCAGTTGGCATGTGTCAATTTATTTCTTTCTGTGACAAAATAATAATGGTAATTTCTATTTTCAATTTTTCCAAAGAACCTCAAACTTGATTAATTAATCCTTTATAAATATAAATTTGTTACTTAACGAAGGCAGCAATTATATCAACAATAAAGTGTTGAAACATAATGCGAGAAAAAGAAGATAGTATGCGGCTTAGCAGCATTGTTCAGCATTATTTGCTTTCAAGAATTTATCTCCTGTAAGAGTGATTCTTTGGGATTTGTGATCATTGTCAATGAGAGGAAAGTGAGTTGCCCGCCTTCATTGATGAAATTGTCACTGCTCAAAGAAAAGATTGTCGTGCTAAGTAGTAGTTTTGTTGAAATTCCGCTTAGTTCATTTGTTCACGCTTCTTTGTAGCTCCTTTGCTTGCAGAAATGCAAAAATAAATTATGATGCGAACTTGTTATAGGATAATGATATCATGGATGACACTTAATATATTCTTATTGATTATTACAGTCTCTGCGGAACTTTACTCATCTATTGCCTCGCTAAAAGCAATAATTGGAGCTAAGAATGATATCCCAGTAATAATCAATAGTTACGTGGTAAAAGAGTTACAAAAACTTGATTATCTGAAGAAGTAAGCGCTTTTTGGCTTTTGAGCTAAGTTTAATTCTTTTACTCTTTATTTAATTTTTTTTTACTTTAATGTTAACTGGTACTAAAAGTTTTAAGTCGCGGTAACAATTTGCTATCTCATTGACAGGATATTATACTATAAAACCTAACCGTTAACAAATCAAAATGACTGATGAAACTTTCAAGAAAAAAACTCATAACTGTATTCCAAGTGATTGCTACTCCAAGTGGTTATTGAGGAAGTTTTACGGATGCGTTTTTGAAGTACAGAAATTTTTTGAAGCGATTGAAAGGCTTCTTTTTGATAATAACGTGTCTTATCATAAAACCACTGATAATTTTAGGCTCCTTCAAAAAGTAGAAGAACATAATGACAAAGTTATCAGAGATGGTGAAGAGACGATAAGACATCCATTCAATGCCTTCTTACTGATTAATGGAATGATAACAGATTGGAACAAAGTAATAAAGATTATGCGATCGAACTCTGCCGATGATATCATCCGTAACATGACTCGTTTGCGGGATATCAGGCATACCTATTACCCTACAGAGGTTCTCCTATTTGCGCTCGCTTGTCTGAAATCGATAAAACCCAGTTTCACTTTTGAGCGTGAATACCGTGAAATGAAAAGCAAAAATACATTCAGTTCATGCTATTAAGCAATATAAGATTAAATATCTGAACAAATGATACGCAAATTGCTTTCTAAACCCTGTTAAACTTTGGCAAGTGCTATTTAGAATTTAGGCTCCTACAAAAATAATCCGCTAAATTCATTTTCACATTAACATGGTTATTGTTCAGTGTGTGCTTGGAAAGTGTAAACATGATTATATTGTTAAATAATTAGTAGTGTACTATCATGAGGACTGTATAGGAAGATCTATCAGGCGCAGCAATTGGTTTGCTACGTTTACAAGACACGTATCAAATGAATACCAAGGATATTGCTGATGGAAAAATCCTGAATTCCCAAATGCGAACAGTTGCTCTGACTGGTTAGTTTTGACTTTCTGAAAGATAATTTGAAGAAATGGTAGACAAAGAAGACGCTCTCCTATTTTACTTTCTTTCCCTTTCTTCAAGATGGAAAGGATGCTGAAAATAGGAAGCATACCGATTTCGAAATTTCGAATATTGCAGCTGATGATTGTTTTATAATTGGTCATGCAGCATACAAAGAATATGATTATTACCACGCTATTACGTGGATGCAGGAAACGCGAGAGCGTGCTGGGAAGGAGGCTGTCCCAACGGCGAACTTAGAAGATATCCTCGAATATTTGGCTTTCTCACTATATGAGCAGGGTAATCTGAAGCGGGCTTTGCTACTTGCTGATGAATTGTATCGCATGAGTTAGTTATTTGTTATTGATTTCTTTATTAAAATTCCTAGCTTTAGTAGCACAGAGATAATATGCATTAGTTAACCCTTCTGAAAATTTTCCGATAGCATTAAATCTTTATTTTGCTCGTGCTACAGATCCTGATCATCCACGAGCTAAAGACAATGTGAAGGAGTACGAATATTTGCTGAAGAATAATGGAGTTCAACATATTGATATGCGAAGAGACATTCCGCAATTGAATAATATACGAAATAAAAGTTGCTTTGACGAAGGTGTATGGCTGACATACGAAGCATTATGTCGACAAGAAGCGTCTGTCGTAAGGGCTTCGCTGTTTAATTGTTCAAAATAAAACATATTCAAAATTTCTGGCTCGATTCTTTTTGGTAACACTGGCTAAACTCTCCAATTAGACAATGCACTACACGTCATTAAATTTTGGCAATTTTACTTCTTTGTCTATCGAATTTATTTTTGTAAGAGAAGCTGGAGGTTTCGAGATTAATCAATTTTTAATTTTTTGGATTTCTTGCAGAATACAAAGGCACAATCGCAGTTGTATTGCTACTATAAAATGGATCGTCCATATTTGCGTCTAGCAGCATTCAAAATAGAAATTGTTCATCAAAATCCATTGATTGTACTGTTTTATAATGTTGTATCGGACCATGAGGCACGAATTATGCAAATGCTAGCAGTGCCTAAGGCATGTTCAGTACTTCTTGCTTCATATTATAGTTTTGCTTGCTCATTTTCAAGAAGCATGGAAAGAAAGAGGATTATTCTATTTGCTTTAAACTGCCAGAATGACATCACAGTATTTCAGTTGATTGGCAGTAAAATTTACAATATTCTTACTGGCAATTTGGAGTACTCCTTTCATGCTATCAAGAGGTAAATATTCAGATTTGTCACTTATTTCGGTTCTAAGATAAGTAAAATTTGAATTAAATTTAAGGAGGTATGACTTCAAAGGCAAGAAGATATGCCTTATCTTTTTTCTTTGAAATAAAAGTATTTTAACTGCTTGATAAACAAGAGAAAAAACTTTTCTAATCTTTTGTCTGATCACTGATTTTACACTGGAAAATGAATTCATTTCCAGTGCTAGTTTGAGACCGATGGAACATGAAGTAGTAAAACGCGTCGATAAACGTCTTGAATTGGCAACAAATCTCGAAACAGAAACTGCTGAGGATCTTTCGGTATTCTTCTAGATTCCTAAGTATCAAAATAGACATTAAAGAAATTAAACATCATGAAAATCATCATTTTCTGCTAATTTGTAATTTTGAATAGATATTGTGAGAAAATGGCTGATAGAAATATAAAAATGCTTTCATTTCATGATGATCAGTAACATGTAAATTCTATTAATTTCAATCAGTTTGAACATCTAAAACGTTTTAGGTCCGTAATTACGGAATTGGTGGACAATTTGAACCTCATTTGGACTGTGCATTATTGATAAGTGTTATCCGTATTGCTGTTCCACTTTTTATCATGTTTCAATGCATGGATATGATTTTTTTTTTTTTAAATTCCTTATTCCATATACACTTCAAAAATTTTGAAGTTTAAATCAAATCAAATAATGCGACTTTCCAGAAATGCGTATTCCTTAATTATTAGTGTATACAAAATCAAAATAACTTTCTAAAATTAGTAACTTTGCCAATAATTTGTGCTTGATAGTTTCTTATTTTCAGAACGGAGATCACTCCTTCAAGAAATTGGGGACTGGGAATCGAGTGGCTACGTTATTGATCTACGTATTCATTTATTTTTGTTTCATTCCTTTCTCATGGATAACTCAATTTAATTTATAATTTTTATGCAAATAATTGCTTCGATTAGGTTACAGATGACTGAACCAGAAATCGGAGGTCGGACTGTATTCGTAAGCAATTTGAAAATATCAGTACCGTGCACCAGGGTGAGTTGTTAAATATTAGCTACTACACATTAATCAGATAAACGCTTATCATCGCACAAAATGTCTCTTGACAATATTTAGAGAGAAATAGAACAGTTTATTTCGAAAATTCAGACAACTTCATTACTTCCATGATCTGTTTTTTTTTTTTTTTTTTTCATTAGAAAGGTTGAATAAGAGAAGAAAAGTTATGCTGTAAGTAGGCAGAATGAATCGAAACATATATCTGTTTCTGGAAATTTTCAAATTCTGCAAAATTTCATGAAACTAACTCTGATGTAGAAAAAAATGATATTGGACTTTATAACAAATGAAAAAGTGATATTAAATGATGTTATCTTGCGATACGCTTAATTAATATAGTACCTGGATTTCTGCAGAATGCAGCATTGTTCTGGTATAATTTGATGCGCAATGGTGAAGCAGATACGCGTTCTCAACATGCTGCATGTCCGGTATTAACCGGAATTAAATGGTCAGCAAACAAATGGTTCCATGAACGAGGACAGGAGTGGCGTCGACCATGTGGTTTAAATCAGTTCGATCAGGAACGATACGTGGGTGATTTAGGGGGTTCAGAGCCGAAACGCCACTCAAATATTAGATCAGAAGTCGTGAAACCCAAGAAAATGCACAAAAAATATTGAAGAATGTAAAATCCAAATCTGAAAGAAATTAATAATTGTGGGATACCAAGAAAAGAGTATTTCAGTTGCTTAAAATTCATGGAATAGTTAAAATAAAGGACTGAAATACCTATGTGAATAATTTCTCTAAAAATGTCTTAATTGGAATAAACAAGTCAATGCAATGTTGTTTCTGTCTAAACGTTCGTTTCGTTCTTGTCTCATATCTCCTCATCCTCATCAATAATTCAATAAAATAGCAAATAATATACTTCATCAACTCCTTTTTTCTCTCCCTTTCAGTTTTATATTGTTCTCATTAATTATTGCATAATTTGCCAAATCGAATTAAAGATACTGTCAAACTACATAATGGGTTTCTTTTATAACACTCACTGTCATATAAATCGGGTATAGCAATGAGAAGCGAGAATAATGCCTGCTTTTATATCGTAATGTGATTGATATTATTTGACTACAAAAAAAAAAAAAAAAAA
>KZ271127.1:0-11861 GCA_002249935.1 Onchocerca flexuosa
AATTTGCGTGTTCGCGATTATAAAGTTTTTTCTTATAATAAAGGTTTAATTACCCAAGTTTGAGATACAATCAACCAAGGAAACGAGTTCCAACACCCTTTGAAGCTTTGTCGCGTCACTTCATATTTAGTATTTCTTGTTTACAGTTATTGTCATAGCATGATTTGACATCTTCTAGTTTTCGCTCACATCTAATATGCTTAACTTTAAAATACTTGCGTATATGCAATATTTTTTGCTATTACATTGTCATTGTCTGCTTTGATATGGAGATTGTCTGGTTCACCAAGTTTGAAATAAGCACACACAATTGTCCATGTGAAAAGCAATCGGTCCGTAGGTCTAAACCGCACAATTCTAACGGTTGACTCTGAGCTTTGTAATGGTGATTACAAACGTCGACCGAATTAGTTGCAATCTCTTAAATTGAAAAGGCATATAAGTTGGAAATATAGGAATGCGAGAAATAAGGACATCTTCAGTTTTGAAAGATCCTGTCAAGATTGCCTCTACGACTTTGCTCATTATTTTTTTACTAGCCAAATCTTCTTTTGACGTTACTAAATTACAGATATGATGAGGCAATAATTAGTCTTGAGATCAGATTAACCGGCATCTCTTTGTTCCCAATTAAATTCTGGCAACTGAAATTGAGAATATTAAAACTGATCGACCGTTTTACAGCTGAACACGCATATTTGTAGTTGTAATGTCTTTGCTTATGGCTGCACAGTAGAATATTTCATGCAATGAAATGAATATTTCGTCCGCTGGAGTCGATCGAGGAATTAAAAGTACTTTTCGCTTGAAATCTCCTGCGAGGAATATTGATCATTCCAATTGGTTTGATATTTCCACGCAAATCTTGGAAAGATCGGTCAAGAATCTCAACCGATTCTTTTTGCGCCATTTTACATTCATCCCAAATAATAAGTTTGCATTCTGCAATACTTTTCCCGTGTTGGATGTTTTGGAAATTTTGCATGTTTCAGTTTCAGTGAATTGCATGCTCAGTGGTAATTTCAAGCCGGAATGAGCAGTTCTTTCGCTGGTAGCAGAGTTGCAGCTATTCCAAACGTTGCAAGAGTCGAGACTATGTCATTTTGAGATCGAATTGTTGCCAGAATCACTCTAATTGGCCAAGTTTTTATTTTTAATCAAATTACAATCTTAATAATTCAAAAAAGAAATCTAATATAGTTAGGAAAACATGTAAAGTTATTTTCTTAAATATTTTCAAATTTTAAGAGACCAGTTTCAAACAAGAAAGAGCATGATCAACCGACATGGCTTCGCACAGCGCGTAGACGCATGGTGGGAAAAATAACAACAGATCAAATAGCTGGTTCTAGAAAGGTATTTAATTAAAAGAAATTTTGATCGGTGCCACTTCCTTTTGGCGCATCCAAAAAAGACGATTTTTCCAACGCTCTTATTAACAGTTTTATTTGATCATAAATGCTTTTTCGCTCAAACTTTAGCTTAGAACTGTTTGATTGAACACATGGAGAAAGATCAGTCGTGGTTTAATTTTGTTCGCTGTGCAATTCTACATCGAGCGAAGCAGTAGCAGATCGGTTCGGTAATTACATTCTCAATTGAATGAGAATGGATAAAATTAAACAAATAGAGGTATAATTGAATAAAATTTAAAAAAAGAAAGAACTAGTATCAGGCAAATTATATTAAAAGTGACCGGTATTTCTAATGGATTTGAATATTTAATCTATGGAAAAGCGAAGAAAACTATGGACTAATCTTTTAACATTAAATTTGCATCAAATTAGTTATATCAAAATTAAGTCGGGGAAGATTAATAGAGCAAAAAGCTTTATCCTAAGAAATATTTAAAATTATTGTAGTAAAATTTCTTTGCGTATGCCTGTTTTCTAACAAGCTATGCTGATTCTTATAAATAAAAAGGAATTTCAAATTCAAAACTTTTAAGAGATTAAAAAATTTTGTTTTCGATTCGACACAAATCCAAAAATTTTTGTAATGTATGTCATATCAGGAAGCATTTTTATTTTTTTATCAACTTTTTCCTTCTTTCTTTGGATAAATCCACATATTATGAGTTAGCAAAAAAGAGAGATGGAAGGTAGAGGGAGAATGAGCGAAAAAATGGAAGGCGGATTAGTATTATTAATTAAATTATCAATTATTAATTACTAATTATTATTAGACAAATAGGAGGTAAATGAAGAATGAGATGAAGAAGGAAGGCGAACTCAATAAAATCCGCCACTTCACAAACTTTTAGTTTCCACGTTCGTACAAGTAAAAAAAAAGTATGTTTATATAAGATCATTTGCCTATTCGAATGCAAGGTTGTATCGAAATTTGAAAAGGATCGGTGGAGAACTTGTGGAGATCATTGAGAAGTAACTGGTAGCATTTACATTGATATTTATATTGATTTATATTGTACTTAGAAATCGTAATGAAATTCTCAATCATTTGGTAATGCCATTACCGAATCGATATGATTAAATAAATGTTTGACTGAAATAATTCACTTTTTGGTGATACCTAAAGGTGTTTAATCTACATCTAAGCTATAACAACATCACCATTTGTTATAGATATGGCGACGGGTAAAGCACCTTTACTTGGAATAATGAGGGATACAGTTTTATTTCTTATAATGCAATCTTTTTATTTTACAGTTCTTTTTTCTTACGTTGATCAGCATAAAAAAAATAAGAAGAAGGAAACAAAAAAGCCTGATTTCGATAAAAAAAATCCGGAATGAAAACTAGCAATAAATATTTACTGCAGGATTAGCGCTTGCTGGTGCTTCTGTATTCTTAATAAGAAGGCCAAGTTAAAGCAACCATACCTTAGTTGTTTGTAAATTAAAATAAATCTCCAAAAATCAAGTTAGGTGGGTTACTTAATATTTTATGCCGTTCTACCGCTATTAAAAGCTCTCTAGATAGAACATTCTAGATAATTATAGCACGTCGAAAATTCCCTCCTATTCAACCGCAAAACGATCAATCAACTGGATATTCTCACATCGGTTGCTGGAAATTGGGAACGGAAAGGTGCGGTTGATCTTACCATAGAACGAATTTCATCGCCTCATAATTTCTGTAATTTAGTAACGTCAGAAGAAGAGTTGGTTAATAAAAAATATTTCCCGCTATTCGAAAAAATTATAAAACCACGATTGACTGATGAACAAGCTATTCTTGCGGAAAAGATCAAAGACGTGGATGAACTTAACCGTGTTGTACATTCTGACATTCAAAGTGAGAGCGAAATATCAATCAGCCGAAATATCGAAACGACACGCGTATTGCAGAAAAAAATTAATGAGCAAATGTCGTAGAGGCCACAATCTTGGAAAGACCGTCAAAAATGAAGATGTCCTCTTTCCTCGCATTCCTATGATCCAATGAATATGTCGTTTCAGTGTAAGAGATTGCAATTCCCAATTCGACTATCTTTCGCATTCACTATCAACAAAGCTCATAGATAATCTTTAGAATTGTGCGGTTTAAATCTAGAGACGGATTGCTTTTCGCATGGACAATTATGTGTGCATATTTCAGAGTTGGCAAACCAGACAATCTCCATATCTACAGAGACAGTGACAAACAATGGAATAACAATGAATATTGCATATCCGCAAGTGTTGTGAAATTAAGCATATTAGATGTGGGCGAAAACTGGAAGATGTCAAATTATGCAGTGACAATAACTGTAAATAAGAAATATTGGAAATCAAATGGCGTGATTTAGTTTCAAAAGGATAACAAAATATGCCTACCACAAAACGCTCCAATTTACAGATAAACAACAAAGATTGGCAGAGCAATAACAACAGTTCGGAATTCCAGTTCGACAGTTCAAAGCGTCATAGCAGCAGCAAGAACCGTATAAATCACTTGAAAAGTATTCTTTTCCATTGTCGACAAAGGAAAGAATAACTTGGTGAATAATGTGCCTAGATGTTCTCTGATAATTGTTTCATACACTAATTGTTTGAAACACTCTTAATCAATCAATAAAGCATTTCAGCAACATTCATTTTTGTCACACAAGATACGAAAATCCTCTTACACTTATTGCTGACTTAGCCCAATCACAATAGCAAAAAGCAATCTCCAGTACAGCCAAACTATAAATCCATTTCAAAGCATCAGTTTTTTTCCCAAACTATAAATATGCGCCATTTTCTTTTTTTTTTTTTAACTTAACAAGATTGAGCTGCAGCAACACATGAATAAAAACATTCAAGTATTCGAATGAAAAGCAGTGGGTAAGGATCCCTTTTTATTATTTCCTCCAACATCCAATACTTCTAATTCGATCCCATGATTTAATACTTTTCGATGCCTATGACTTTGAATTATTATAGATAATGTGCGTGTTTACAAACTTTGGAGATTTAAGATTTTTGAACAAACGAACATTGATGTTCTTATTTATATAAACTAGCTGAAGCCGGACAACCGAGGACTGGCCGTTACCATTGACTAGCTGGATCAGCACCTTCTGCGTGGCCGGGTCCAGCTAGTATTATTTATAAGGAATTTTGAATATATGCTGGAGATTTTTCTCCATTTCTTTGTTTAGTGAAGTTAAGAAGGAAGAATTTTAAATTACGTATTGACGTAAAATTTTCCCCTATCTTCTTCGTTTAGATAACATATCTGAAGATAGAAGTATGAGAATTGGAATGGGAGTAGAAAGAACTAGTTGCATTCACTAACTTCTTGATCGTTTCCTGCTTTACTGGAAGCCAAAATATGATCAATTTAGATTATAATTATTTGTCCCATATTTGAACAGTATTGTTTGCTTCGACATTCAAAATTTCAATGTGAAATCAAAAGAAAATATCGAAAAATATGCCTTAATGTGTCATTTGATAATTGCTTTTCAAAATTCACCCTATTTTTCAATTTGTTTTAGGTTACAAATACTGTTCGTCTGAACGGTTTGTGATGTCCCTCGCAATGCTTTTTGCATGATGTAGTACGAACGACTTCCGAATAATAAAACCTTTAAACCTGTGAAGACTTCCGCATCAATCTTGCATAAGGAAATAAACCCTAAGGAAAAATGAATTAAAAAGATAAAAATGAACATAAAAATATGCCATTTTTGGCACACTTTCTGTTTTCCTTTTTGCAGCTATGTTGAAAGGGTTTGCTACTTTTTCTTCTTTTATTTTCTCTCATCTCTTCGCTTTACTTTGTCTCTCAAAAAATATTTCTATTATGGTTGCCTAGCATAATTCATATCTGGGACTGACACTGTTAAACATTCAGAAATATGAACAAAATTCAATTGCGTGAGGGCAGCAAGTTTTACCATTAATTTCATCTTAGTTTTCCACACAGAAAGGCTTGATCAATTTTATTCTTTCGGTCTATCCAATACTTTGTTCCTTCTTTTAAATTCAAAATTCAATTTTCATATTAAGCAACCACACAAGCAATAAGCGAAAGAAATAGCTTTAGTGAAAAATCATTTCAATTTTAAATTAACTGAAGTTGAAATTATCAAAATATTAATTTAGGCTTTGAAAAATCTTTTGAATTTTCAATGTAATCAAACAACATCAATTCAGAGTAATTCATCGCCACATTTGGATAACTCAATCCGAAGTAAAATTCATCGTAGTTATATTATTTATAAATTGTTAATATCCATTCAGTTCAGAAATAGAGAGCAAGCAAACGAATACTATTTCCTTTCTAATAGATTAATACTATTGTGTAGCGGAAATCATTCGTGTCGGAATACTTTGTCTCGTGGCACGTACATTGCAACTATATAGCATGAATATTAGAAATATTATTAATTAAACACGGTTAAATTAATGACAAAATTACTAATATAATAAATGAGTAGTGAGAAAAATCTAGGTAATTGGGGACAGAAACCAGCCACTTGTTGACATGGATAAATTTGAAAGTGATAAAAAAAAAAAAAAAAGAAAGGGTTAATATTGCACACATATGCGCCTCAGTTAGCGCAATGCAGCTGGATTTTTGTTAGTGTAATGCAACTGGGTTTTTTAACTTATTTTAATGTTAATTAGGCAACAAAATTCAAAAAAATGAATGCGTCAGGAGAAATGTTACTCGTAATTTGCATAGAAAGAAAAAATTACTTACCGGTATTCAGTTGTTCTACAATTCGATCGAAAAAAGAAATGATATATTTTTTTTGCAAAAAAAAAAAAAAATATTAAAGTGCAGTTTTTTAAAAAATGCAATTTATAATGCAAACTAGTCGATTGTTCGTATAGCTATACTCTCAATTCTATACGGCAATTTATAATTTTCAATTTTTACAACTTTGATCTCAACGACCAATCTTGCCAGAGTAACTAACAGGAGAGCCATTAGTGTCTTATACTCTTGCATAAACCACATAAATCGAAATTATTCAGTTTTTTTATTCGTTATAATTCATGACACAATTACATGAAATTGAAAAATTGAATGTTTAATTTGATATTGAACAGAAATTCTTCCAAAAGTATTTTTATATCATTAGAAATCTGGGGAAAAAATCCTTAAATTTTAATTGATCGTAAATGGCACGAATTTCGACGACAAATCTTTGACTTGCATTTAGAAATTGAGATACCTGATATATCCATCCTTCTTTCCCGATTTTGAAAAACAATAAGTATGAAACAATGAACTTTTTAAGAAATTCTTTGTGTTACATCAAATGCTGCAAATGTTGCATCAAATGCAGCAAATGAAGCATCAAATAACTACTGATGGTACTAATATGCTGTTATACGAATCTACTGATGTACGATTCTGTTTATGTGGTTAATGAAAATGAAAGCAAAATTAGATGGAATGATGTGGAGAGGTTCGATGGGAAAGTAATTTTTGAAATTTCGAAAAAAAGAAGTGATTTGGAACCTGATTATTATCGAATATCTGCAGGACAGTCATCCTTCTTGAATTTCTGAAATTCTAAGAACCATTCAACTTTGATTTCGTAGTTTTAAATCAAACTTAGATTCAGTTTTCTGAATATGCGAAAAAAATTATTATAATGTAGAGAACTGTAATATTATAAAATCACTCCATTCTCTATCATCTAGAGAGCAATCTGATCTTGTTTAAAGGTCAAGTCATAATGCATGATTCCAATCAGAGGTAAGCAGAGAGGTCATGGAAAAATGATTGATGTCGGCAGAAAATTTGCAAGCTTCTCGACAAGGAAAAGATGAAGCAGCTGAAAGCAGGCGAAAAGAAGAGCGTTTTTTCTGCACAAGGTTTGCACATGCATTAAATTGTTTAGAGCAGGGTATCTGATACATTAAATGCTTGTTTCTGAAAGGCGGAAAGTTTCACAACAGGTTGATTTGTCTTTGAAAACCGAACTTTGGAAACTGCGTCTTTTCAGTGTTGTCCTATTACTTATCTGTAACTATATACGTAGTTTGAAAAATTTTTCCATCGAATAGATTATATCAGATTGAAAAAATGATTAATTGTTTACGATGGCAACTGCCATTCATGACACAAGCACGACGAAAATGTTAGTTGACTTAATCAGCAACTCTAGCAGACCAACCAATGCATGAATTATGGAATTTCATCGAATATATATTTCATCTAATAATCAAAAATTTAGTTAAGAGCAATTTAAATAATGGAGGTAGCAAAATCAAAACTTTTGCTTAACAATCTTCGCTGATATCATGTACTATGATATTGAACGCTGCCTTTAATAAAGTATCGCACATTTTACAACATTTAAGAATTTGATCTTATTGAAGCGAAAGACCTTTTAGATTCGCAATTGCTCAGCCTTTCACTAGCCAAAATTTAGAGCCGCCAAAACGTATATATTATTCCTCCGCACACTTGAAGCAACTTCACTTATTATCAAAATTATAAAAAAAGCTAACGCAGAAACTTATCATTATCCAATATTCGGTTGGTTCATTTAGTTCTTGCTATACTCACTCACCGGGCCTTATCGAAACCATTTTCAAATCGTGATACTTTCACATGTCCGTCGTTGATTTCGTCCCAAATTTCGGTTTTTGGTCGAGTTATTATGTGATCGATCTTAGGAAGTGGTTTGGATGAGATCTCCAGTCCAGTATCAATAAGTTCAATTTTGAATTTATTAATTATTCTACCATGAATTTGATCAATTTTACTTTGGGCCTTTTAGAATTATAGGGAGCAATTAATAAATTTCCATTGACTCCTTCAGCAATTAAATGTCATACCTTTATAATATTTATTCGGCGGTCTATGTAGGATCGCTATGAAATACCGTTAAATTCGTTATAATTGATTATTAGAATTTAGACAGCTTAACTTTGAAAATTCGTTCAGCTATTGTCAAAACCTTGAAAACTCGTTCAGCTTTTGTCAAAGATATATCGGAATATAGGATTTTCCGTTTCAATAATTTCTTCCTATTTCAACCATCATTAATTTTCCCCACAAGAAATTTGCTGGAATTTCATCAGAAGAAGAATATCTGATTATTACTATATCGATGACGATGTCACCATTCATCAGGTGAGTATCAATAAAGGCACAATTTGCTGTTGTAGCAGTTCCACTTTCTTTAAAAACGAATGAAGTTTGAAGTTCGTCAATAGGAACATCAGTTTTATACATTTCTGCATTGAAAATTCCAATTCATCAGCGCAAACACTTTTGTATAGTCTCTGTCTCATTTTATGGAATAATGCAAGAGCTAGTTATACATTTCCCAATTTGTGGAAGAAAATGTTTAACATCCTCAAGGTCTGATGCCAACGTTCTTCCATCATAAATTAAGATTTGTCCCTTTTGCAATAAGAAATTCGTAGTTAATTGGCATCGCATCACTAATCATTAATTTAAACACCGTATGTCATTATTTTCATCAAATCTTCCTTGATCGATGTTTTGAAACTTTTTTCTTTTTTCGGAAGAATTGTTTTCTAGGTTTTTGTTAAAAAACTACGAAAAAATTATCATTACGGTTGCTTATTTTTTTTTTTTTATTATTTTGTTGGATACGATACGATAGGATCCTGTGAATTAACAATCAGAATCAAATGCATGACATCGGCGTAAATTGCGCTACAAAGATGTAAATTAACCAAACATTTTTTTTTTTTTTTTTTTTGTGTGTTCGTGGTGAATAATATAATCATTTGGAGATTTACGTTGAAAATAAACAACATTTTTATTAGAGTTAAAGGGTATGATTGAGTTTTTTTTTTAATCATAATAATCATTTTTTTTATGATTATTTTATTTTATTTTATCCAAAACAGGAAAATTTGAGAATCAGTTGTGAAATAGCAGTTTGACCAGACTTCACCGATTCCCTTCATCTGTGGAGTCTGTTTGACCAGACTCCACAGATGAAGAGAATCTTAGGAAGGCCTCAATATATGCTACACAAATGACGTTACTACATTTTGTTGCATATTCGCACGAGTCCGTGTGCAGACCGCTACTTTCATTGATATGAAGTATTGTTCCGATGCATTCTCACAATTCTATTTCTATGGAGTATTGAAGGAAATATCTCAATTAAATTTACAAATGTCACTTGCCATGATTTGGAATAATGGTCCAAAATTAGTTGTGATAAATAATAAGCTATTTGTTATTTTCCCTGACTTTTGTAGCAATTTTGTTTGTCTAGTCTGCCCACATTTCGTTCTAAGCGATCAGTTCTTCCTATGTACTCAACTATTGGTATTGATTGATGCACTCTGAATCGTTTCCTTCCAAGGGATGAAGCTCGTTTACTGATCTATCAAGCAGTTTCCCACTTAGTATTTATATTGTTCTGATTTCTCCATCCTATCTTGTTTTCATTGATTTTATTCTGCTAGTTTCTAGGTACGACGAGATGTATCAGCTTCCTTTAGTAAAATTATTTCGTTCTCATTTTGACTTCGTTTTCTGAAGCTCTGGGGAATGCCACTTCTTTTTGAATGCGCTCTTTAAGACTAACAACATGTTCATCTCTCCATAAATTCCAAAAAATATCTAATGCATTGAAAGTGTTGGACCGATACTGAGTTGTTTATACTTGGCTTTTAATCCATAAGGAGTATATTAACCTTGATTACTCTCATAAGTAGCTGGTGTATCAAACGACGCATTAGGTGAAATAAAATCAGCTGGGCGTATCGCATTGTAGTCATCAAATGCAACGTATGTTAAGAGACGGCTGTTAAGTATTCCATCAATTCCTGCTATATCCACGGTACGTGCGACAATGTTTCCGAGCAAAACCTTCTGCCAATTCAAAATTCACTTATTGTTGTTGTAAAACATATAAAAAGAGTTATTTTCACTATCCCATTGTCAAATTTGATTTAAAGCCGACCCATATAATTAAAATCAATTTTTTTGAAGGATCCTTATTTGGATCAATCGCGCTTCTGGAAGATATGGCATTGCAATTAGTTTATATGGCTTAACTCTCCGCCACTTACAACCCATACGTAGAGATATAATGCATTTACAGTGGATTTTCCATTAAATATCGAAAATTTACGCCTCCTACTTCACACAAAATGTGGGAGATTTCCGCGTGATATAATTTTTCATGTTGGTTTAATGAGAAGCTCGCTAACGACGTTTGATTTGTTAAATAGGTAGGATATTTGCTTTCATTTAATAATTCCGAATTTCTATACGACTTCTCGTTCTTTGCTGGTGTCATGATATAGGCTCCGTGTATTTATTGCTTCTTCTGTTATACCTTCCGATTGCCCTTTGCCTTATCAATAACTGTTCTGTTGTATCATAGCCATTCTGAGTCATGCACCTTTGATCAGTAATGATCGCATCCAAGGTAATTCTCCTTTTCGGATTAATTTAATAAAGCGAAGCGTCCATACAGTTGTTCTCAGTAATCATATCCATTTGCTAAACCGGTATACAGCAATGAATTTAATTATTTTTTCTTCGAAGTTTGGAGTAACCTTTTGTAATATTTGCAATAGTTGCTTCACCAAATTCCTCATTACATTAAAATTTACATTGTAGCCAACGTGATTTTTTCCTTTCTAACCACTGAGGTTTTTTGAATCTTTAATAGTAATTTCGGAGCTTTTCCGATGAGAGACCTTACTTAGCTATGTCAACTGGATTTTGTTCATAATGAAATATGTGATTACGATATTAAAATTATAGTAGGCGAAGTCGAAGGTGACAAATTGTAACGTGTCGGAGATTTATACCAACCGTCAAAATTGTCCTGTCAGATATAAATAGAAAAGAAACGACTTATGAAAGTATGATTCCAAGATTTCTTGAGATTTGACAACTTTGCGCATGACTGACAAAACTAATTAAAAAGACCACAAAAAGGACATCGAGGGAAGCTATTATGGAAAGGAGAATTAGCAACACTGATCATGGAGACGAAGATGCATTACGAATACGACCATTAAAAATTTTTGAGTATACGAGACTTTCTTTTTTACTTCTGAACTTTCGATTTTTTAATTCACATAATTCTTCAATCATACAATTCTTTCATTTCGCAGTAATCTCGCTTATTTTATTGACTGTAAACTCATTTTATGATTACAGTGGTATTGCAAATCAAATTTTTGTGTCATTTCTTGCTTTTTCAGTATTTCCAACAAGTGAATTATGTACTTCTACTAGATATAGCCTGCCTGCAGCGTCGCGTTGCCGGTTCATGTTTTGAATTATAGCATCATAACTTTCTGAATGAGCGCGAATACCGCTTCTTTTGTTTTTCGGATTGGCACATCTTTTCATAGCTCTTTTAATTAGTCTTGTCAGTCATCCACACTTCAGTGAGACTTTGTATTTTATTCTTGAACTTTCCATTATTTGATTAATTTATTTTCTTAATAGTAT
>KZ271128.1:0-11476 GCA_002249935.1 Onchocerca flexuosa
CTATGCTGATTTTATATATGCGGACAAATAAATTGTTCCTAAATTCACTTATTTCTGTTAATTATGACCCAAAAGTATTAATGTAGCGAGAGACATAATTTTAAGGAAATGATATTGAACGATCCGTAGCAATATGCAAATCCAAGCAAGCAACCGATCCCAGAAGCATTAAAAAAAGCCTTTTAGACTAACTTCTCGAGTTTCAAAAATTAAAACATCATTAAGCCAACAAAAAATAAGAAGTAGTAGAATTACTTTCACCATAAACCTATTTAACAAATTGATATTTCAAAACTTCTCAAAGACAAGCTATAAAATCCGGAATTTCAGGAATTTTTTCTTATTATCTAATTTGAAAGTTATAGACAGAAGAAAAATCTTTTTACATAACATTATATGAAATAAAATGAGGATAAGTAAAACCTCACCATCACAATCTAATTTAAATGAAATTTAAAATTTGGCAAACAAATCAGTAGACAAAACTGAAATGTAAAAAATGCCTGAGGTTTTTTGGTAACAAGAGGTTTCAATTTTGATATGAAATTTGTTTGCTTGAATTCGGGATGCGCTTCATCCAAATCTCTTAATGGCGCACGATCATCTGAAATAATTTTTTCTGTTTGAGAAAAAAATCATTTTTCATTTCGAATGAAAAGCTATGCTCAAAATATGTATTTTTTAGTGAATGAACAATTGATCTTAGTCATCAATAAAAAACCCATTACTTTAATAGCTTGCGAAATAGCAAAATTTTTAAAATCTTATTGCATTATGCGTTCATCAAAGCATTAAAATTCATTTATTTCATTTTTCTTGAAAGAGAATAAAATTATACTTGCGTCTAACGTTGACGTTGAATGAGCGTCACAAACTTCAACCTCTGGATGTGCTCTCTGGTCATCAACTGCTGCAAAGATTTTATTCCTTCATGTTAAACATGGAATTATTCTAATCCCTCCTTCATCCCATCAGGATGAAAAATGAGTACATGATCTGATGGGTTCGGAACTAAATGAAAAAGCAAAAATAATTCCCAAATTATATTTTAGCATTTAAAACAGTCAACTGCTTAAGTTTTGAGCTTATTGACAACAATCAGTTCGACTTGATTGTATTTTTCACTAATTATTTCTATTTGAATCTTAGAAACAACCACTGATATTATCAAAAACGCTAGGCATTTCGAAATAGCAAGCTTCCTAACTGTTATTATCTAGCTAACAATATATTTAATGGAGCATAATCCTGAAAAAATTTCAAAAAGATTTAGTATTCTAATTATAATAGTATTCTATTTCAGGACACACGCTAACCAGCAAACCCTAATTATAACAGTATTCTATTTTAGGACATCGCGCTAACCAGCAAAATAATACTTACAAACAGCTAAGATTTCCTCGCCGACAATATCTTCTGGATTTTCGACTGGCTCATCTTCATCTAATTTACCCTCGCGCAGAAATTGCTCCATTTGCAATTTTTCAATATCCGCTTTCAGTCGCTTATTTTTAATCAATATTTTATGTTTCAGACGATTAGGTGATGGTAATTGTACTCCTGGTTCAAGCGGATAATCATCAAAAGGCTTTGACAACAACATATCACCAAATATTTCCATGCAATATTTCGCCATTTTGAGCTGATTTGATTTAGAACAATGATTTTCGAATGATAAAATCAGCGGGAAATCCGACCTAGCGAAAGCAGTATCTCGAATTTGATAGAGCACATCCTGAAAAAATTCCGAATATATTAAAAGGAAAAAATTTCTTGAAAACCATGTACTGTAAAATTGTTTTCAAAAAAACTTTTATGATTTAAATAATCCTACTTTTTTCAATGAATAAATAGAAGAAAGGGAAACGCTCGCGACCATCGTCTAGACTCCGTCCACCGTTATATTTGAAAATATTAATTATATAAACATAATTATAAATGAATCTCTAACCATGCTATGATGTGCTGATAATATAACCAATAGATTACCTTAAAAAAAACATCTGTACACATTGCTTTACCATGAGTGATGATCGGTTCACCTTTATTTTCCCCAGTACCATCCCAGCAATCTAGTTCAATGCATCTACAATGGTGCAAAGCAATGAAAGACACTTCACATTACTGATATTTGTTTGGAGTTATTTACTGCCAGAAATATTATTCAGATCTATTAAATTTTTGAAATGATGATTACCTACACCCCGATAATAAAACCTGACGATAAATTTCAGTCGAACTCTTCCCGCCATATTGCCTTCCAGTGAGATATGTATTGTGTGAGCTGAAAAAAAAAAAAAAAAAAAAAAAAAAAACACTTCCCATTTACGAATTTTTCAACGAATTTCGAGTGCACAGCCTGCCACAACAGTTGCAATCAGCAGTTCAGTACTTTTTATACCACTGTGCAAGAATGATGATTAATAAACATCAATATGAATACTTACTATTTTTAATCTGATGACTGCATGAAAAATGTCAAATTTTCAAATACCTATTAATATAATAATGACATAGAGGTTGATCCATATCTTGATAAAGATCAACTCGATCTAAAAATACTGGTGCATTCTCATCAGACATCAAAAACCGTAAGAAAGCATCGCCAGACATTTTCCCTACAAAAAAAATTTTTACAGATAATTGAATGTGCAAAACATAATTTTTATGCTATTCATGGATATAATTATTTTATCCCCGTAAGAAAAAATTTTGATCCAAAACAAATGAGAAATCATGACAAATTAATCAAAAAATACCATTATTTACATAATTTTCATCACTTTCATATTTTGATATTAGCTGCAGCACTTTCTTGTCATCAAAGAAAGGAAATAATATTTCATTCAGCCGAGGATCCCTTTGTTCTTCATTCAAAAAATTTATCAAACGATCTTTGGTAAGATATTCTTTCTGACCACTTCTATAAAACAACCACCGATTAATTAAAGAAAACATAAAAATTTAAATTTTCATTGTCATGTCAGTGGCCAATTTTCAAGATAAAAATTAGCTAAAAACAGTTAATTTTCTCATTAATATTATCAATTAACAATTACCCTACAATTTTTATGTTGACTGTACTTACAATTTTACGAACAATTCTTGCACATCACTTCGTGGGCAAATTTTATAATATAAACGCAAATATTTATCAAATGTAAATAACTCCACATCAAGCTCATCATAATCCTAAAAAACAAAGTAGCAGAAATAAATAATTATGAAGCTGTTTTGACAAAAAAAAAAATAAATAAACAGAATGGAAATATTAACGAGTGACTCTCAAAACTGATATTTGTTTGAAACAAGCTCAAGAGAACACCAACTTTATCGCCCGAAAGTCCGAGATCACTAAGACATTTCTGCACCATCCGATCCGTTTTACCACCGGAAAAAATTTTGACAATATTTTTTATGGGAATTTTTTGATGTTCATTCAAACAAAGACATAAATATCGCCAGCTGAAAGCAAAAGATCTTTGATCTTTATGCTGTTTTGAAAATAAAATGGCGAATTTGGAGAAACCTAAGAAATGATGGAATAGAAATGGAAAATTAATCATTAAACTTGAATAACTGAGAGACTGAAACAAACTTTTTCATCAGACTTGTTGTATAAGAAATATGTCGCATTTTACTTGTTCTTAAAATTTCATTCAAGCCATTTCGCCAAATCTAAAACTTTACAAAAAAATTAGAAATGCTTATATATGATTCCTATATTTCCTTTGTTTCCTGGATGTGTTTTAAATACAATAACTGAAAATGTTGGAAAGAAATTCCTTAAAGAATCACTTTCATTAAATTTCAGAAAATCATAAGTAAAAATAAAATTACTCACCTTGGCAACTTCAATATCTTCCGCAACTAAATAATAATTACTAACACTGACTAGATCAGGACCATACGTAAGCCAAATTGTCCTATCTTCAATGGTTTCACGGGGTCCATGTTGCTCCAACTCAAACATTACTCGTCCATCTTTTGGAAATGTACCACGTCTCGCTTCCCAAACCTTTAAGAATATAGTTTTCAGAGAAAGAATTTCAAACAATAATGAAACCAGTAGAGGGATTTAGAATCAAAATAAAAACAAAAAGTTCTGAGGATTTTCACTGAATAGATATTTCGACAAATAAAATAATCCACTAAAATTTTGAGCTGAATGAAAATTAAATTAAATAACATAAATTGCAAATAATTAACCAGGATAAGATCGAGCACTGATGTGTCTTTCCTTTCCTCTGATGTCCAGTACAGAAAAAATCCATATTCATCAACTCGAAGAAATGTACCACATTCTAGGCAAATACTTTCCTAAAACTTTTCCTTTTATTATACATTCAAACAGCGATATATACCAGTCAAAAATTAAAATAAGTGCCGAATCTGCCATGAAATTTGCAGCAAAAAGAAATCTTGTCAAAAGAATAGTACAAAATCGTGTCAAAGTTATGCGAGCTTCAAAAGGTATGGAGCTTTCGTACAACTCAAAACTTTAGACAAAAAAGAAAAACTAAACTCACATCATCATATTTATCGAATTCATAACCCTTCAGAAGAGCATCAGGAATGTTGGGCTTCCAACTGAACTGGTACTCTTTGGCCATTCTCGAGAAAGGCCTCACAAGCCTCTCTCACATCACCCAATGACTTTCTAAATTAAACACCACAACGTTATTCAAATTATTCTAGATATATATATATATATAAGACATATATGTATACATATCTTAATAAAACAATTTTTTCAGTCAAACGAAAAGATTCAGTTCAAGAAAAAACTGGTAAATCAATGAAAAAGTACACTGAAATATTGAAATATTCCAAAGTTGCAATACATTCCCTTCTCCATGAATCGACAATGGATCTAGTGATGATTCGTTGAAACAAAGTATCATGTCAACCAGTCAACAGTATAGTATAAGTATTACTTTTAATGATAAAATTATATTTGCAAAAACGAATAAAATGGGCCATTAATAATGGAGAATGCTAAGATTGTAAGATTAAACTAAAAAAACAAGAGAAGCAATGTATATGCGTAAATTGTGTGATAATCTACCAGCAATTAGCAATGATCTGAATAACAAAATGAATTTTCTAAACTGCTGTTATTTATCTAAGTGATGAGCCACACAACTTATAAATGCTTCTTTATACTGTCACAAATTTTTGGATTTATACAAGATGAAAAAATGAAGACGCAAAATTTGAGAAAAGCAGTGGACTTGTTCGATGCCAAGTATAAAAGCATCCGAGACAGCTTTCCTCATCGGTCATCATCAGAAGTTCTTAGGAAAAAAGCAAACATCTGGACAGACCAATATACGTAATACTGCTTACAGCATAGAAATTTCCGGATGATTTTCAATAACATTACGATGCATGTTTAATGCATTCAACAGAAAGGTCCAGATCTACGATAAAAGTGCAAATGATTAATTATGAAGCAGGCAGTACCCACCCAATCAACACTACACTATTTTAACAGCTGTACACTGCTTTCCATAGAATTACGCATACTGGATACATAAACATTTCCGAATGCAGTCGTTAAATCCAATATTCATCAATAATCAAATTTCAAAAAAGATTGACTTCTTGAGCACTTCTCATTTTTCAATCTGAGCTTAAATTCAGGTCACAACAGTTAACAAATCGTATAGATTCCGATCCCACAAAATATAATCATCCTCGTATCACATCATCGGACTAACTAGTTGGTCATATAAAGGAAAAGTGGCCCTTGGCATCAATAAATATTAATACTAAATAAGTAGAAAGAAACAAAACCAATACGAATCAACAAAACTGCTCAAGTGATTGCCATTCGATGTCAGATGACCTGAGAATACATTTTACATGTCCTTTCTCATTACTGTTCATTCAAATCAAAAATGATTGAAGTACTGAAGAGGCAGATTTTGCTGAAGAATATCTGAGTGGATTCTTGGTGATGATGATTCTGGTCAAAATGATTGAAGCAAATTAACTTTTGCTGGCATAAGTTCTCTCGAACGAAATATCAGATGGTTTCGGACTATTCTGTATGATGACAGTAAAGAAAAGGTATTACCAAGACAGCTAATTTATATTACATCAGTTCACATTAGATCATAACACTATAAGCACTGTTTGAGCTAAGTAAATTCAGTAAATTGGAGCAAGCGATTAGATATCAGCAAGAATAAGATAAAATAACACGAAATAAGTCGTTCTTTTGATGCGTTCGTCTGAATTGATCTTTTCATTTTGCTGTTCCTCAGTCTTTAATTAAATGCATATAGAACTTGCAACGCTTGAATGGTTCCTCAGTTCTTGACAGAATGACATCACGAATTTTTAATTAGATAATATGCTGTAAAGCCACTTGCAACATAAGATTTGAAATAGGAATGATCTTCAGAAAATATCATAAATCGCTAATTCGCAAAATTCGCTTCTGCTTATGCAGATGCGAGAATAAACCAGGCAATGAATGCAAAAAAATTCACTGAGAACAATTAAGGGTTTAATGACCAGAAGAGAGAAAAAAGAAAAAATTCGAGTATTTCAAATCAAAAACAGTGCAACACTATTCAATAATCAATAAAGAAGTTTGCACGATTTGATAGATGCCCTAATGCGTTGATTTGTTTAGGAAGTGAATCTTTGCTCGATCATCTAATTATTGTCAACCAAAATGCAAAATCCTCCAAATCGATAAGCAAACATGCCTGGGAAACACAAGTATTCATCCTCATATTCTTCTGACTATTCTGTAAATAAAATAAGGAATTGGTCTGATTGTAAATAGATTAATTATCCGTCGAATTCTACATTGCATTTTGCTGCAAATTATCAAAATCTGAAACGATGTTGTCAACAACAGTAAACCGACAGAGAAAGCTCTCTCTTGAAACTTGGCATTCTATAAAGCATCATCCTGCAAGAAGTGATTAGCTTCACATCAAAGCTTTATTCCATTAGCGTCTCTTCCGCTGATCGGCATATGCTTGCGCTGGCAAGCGAACATAACAGAAAGCACGAAGCGCTGATATCGATTTCCGATAATTGTCACTTAAGTAATTTAAATCTGTCAACCACTGCTTAACTCCACCTTTTAGCCTATTTGCGATTCAAAACAGCATTGCCGACATTATTTAGGCTACAGTTGATCGTGATATAAAAGGGGAAGAATTGTGTTGCTAACGTCAGACTGGAATGCATTTTGCTTTCAAGAAACAAATAAACATTAACCAACTTCCTGGCTTCCAATAAACAAAAACATGAAATATTCTGAACTGGTCTCAGCATCAGAAACAATACAGAAACGCGGGTAGACAAGTTAAAAGATATTTGTTCATGCATAGAGACTGTTTTGGAATGCGAAATAATGTTAGTGTCAATAAAATGAGCATATGCTATGCCAGGAATGGAAACATTGACATATAAAGCTTTCGTGGAATGATAACAAAGAGATATAGAGATGTCACCACTAATAATGTCCTGGCTTCAGAGGTAGTATACCTGCAATAATTGGCCATAGATGGCTCTGAACTCCCTTCGAGACTTAGATGGTTCAAAACACTTCTTCGGTTAAAAGTTGGAAAATAACAGAACCGAACAGAGCCGAGTGGTTTGGAAAAGCAAAAACGGCGAATGAATTCATGAAGTTTCAAGAAATGAATGTGTGGCGTGGAAAATAATTGTCAATGATGAGTTCGGTAAATTAACAAGGTTTTCAGGCTAGAAAAGCATGCTTGCAGTTATTATCGATGAAAAGGAAGCAAGAGAAGCAAAAGTGGCTAGCTAGAGACTGTGAAGGTCGAAGTTTAGCAGAGCAGATCTGATGCTGCCTGTGCACTACTGAAGTGTGATGTGCAAGGAAGAACAGGAGACACATTGGATGTAGATGACGAAGGAGGGGATATTTCCAAGGGCGACAGTATGAAGGATGGCCTTCGTGTTGGGAACACTTCTAGTTACTTGTCACCTCCAAGCTTACCTATGCTAGGATGCAGTGAACCCCTCGGATTATCCTCTTTAACTTCATCACATATCCTCCCATAATATAAGTAGTGGATGACTGTTCTCTCTCTACCCCTTCCTACTCGTCAGAGAGAGAGAGGGAAATCAATTGCTGTCAGCTAAGTGGTCCATATATTTTGAGCTGAGGGCTTGCAGAAATATTCATTATTGTTCAGGCTTTCATGTCCGCACTTGTTACGATTGCAATCTATCATCAGCAGGGAAACGGAAGGTTGAGGAGACATTGTCACATGAAGCATACCAGAACGTCCTCCCGATATAATATCCTTCACATATTGCATCGGGCTTTCACACTCCTCCTCATCCTCTCTGCTAGACTCGCTTCTTCATCGCCTCTAGTGCGGGATCCATCCTTCGCTGCAGTGTTGTGTCGCACGCAGTTCCCCAATACGAACTGTTTGCAACGTGCTCATAACATCACATCGATGAAATACCAGCCAGAGCAGCTTCATTTCAAGCCAGCCTTTCTTGGAAGTCCAAGTGATGCTTCACAGATGCTGGTCCCATTAGGAGTCTTTTGACCGAAGAATTCTACAGTTCCATGTCTAAATTACCAGTTAAATTTTAAGAAGTGGATGAGGAGTTGGTTATGCACCAGCTTCGAATATAAATGACAAATGTGAAATTAATTGTGAAGAAAGTCTGATCAGCAGTAGTGTATCATGTCTGCAAGATATGAACATTTGATTAACTTATACAAATCTGAAACTTGATTTAACAGAGACGAAATGCCTATGGATATTTTATTTTTTGTTACTGGAAAAGGACATAATAAAGTTTTACAAAGGTCTCAATGTTTATTGACTACTATTGGAAATTTTTTTAGTTAAAAACAAAAAATTTAAGATTATTCCAGCTGATAATCGAATGAACCAATAAAACAAGTTAAACTAAATGACAAGTACAAAGATGTAAAAAGAGTCATCAAATCACGAAGGTAAATTTATTCAGTGAGCAAAAAGATAATTTAAGGAAAACTATCATAAACATCAGATGCATTTCTTTTCATGTATGTCATTTTTTATTTTTTTTCCTATCTATAAATTAGATTGTTTGATATATTATAAACTAGTTGGACTCGGCAATGTGGAGCACGGCCGATCCAGCTAACCTATGGGAGCAGATCATGCTTCGCTTGTCTGGCTCCAGCTAATCTATATAACTAAATAGGCAGAAATGACAATATTCGTTTGTTCAAAATACTGAACCTCCGAAAAATTTTAAACACACGTCCTATTTATATTAATTAAAAATCATAGATATGGAAAGTCCTTATTTATTGCTTATTTATTATTATTTTTTTTTATTTGTTATTATTATTTATTATTAGCTGAACCCGGCCAAATTCCGCGTGGCCAGCTAATTTATTTAAATAAAAACATGAATATTCGTTTATTCAAAATCTTAAACCTCCGAAAGTTCTTAAACACGCGCTTTATCTATATTAATTCAAAATCTTAGGTAAAAGTTCTTATGTATTGCTTTGAAATTTTGACAAAATTTTGCATTCGAATACACCTGTTTTTATGCACGTGTTGCTGTAGCTTAATTTGGTTAAGTGGAAAAAAAAAAGAGGTAGTGAATAATTCTAATGTTGGGGAAAAAACTAATACTTTGTAATTGATTTAGTTTGGTTTGATTAGAAACTGATTCTTATTATTGTAATTAGGCTAGGTCAGCAATAAGTGTGAAAAGTCTTTTGTGTCCTGTGAACAGAAATGAATGCTATTGAGAAATGTTTTATTGATTAATGAAGAGTGTTTCTTCGCAAAAACAATTATCAGAGAAGATCCAGACAAATTAATCACTGTCAATTATAGAGAAGAATATTCAAGTGAATTGTCGATTATTTCTACCGTTGTTTTACACGCTTTGAACTGTCGAACTGGAACACTTGGTCCTCCGAACTGTTGTTTGTTATTGCGTCGATCTTTGCGTTCTATGTGAATTGGAGCATTTTAGTACTAAATATATTTGTCTTCCCGCTGAAACTATGTCGCGCTACTTGACCTTTTGTATTTCTTGTTTACAATTATTATCATGGTGTTATTTAACATTTTTCAGTTTTCGCTCACATCGGTTTAATTTCACAATACTTGCGGGTGTACAATATTTTTTGTTGTTCCGTTGTCTTTGTAGATATAGAGATTGTCTGGTTCGCCGACTCTAGAAAACGCAACACAACTAATTTTCCATATGAGAAACAATCCGTCTTTAGATCTAAACCACACAATTCTAATAACTGACCCTGAGTTCAAAAATTTATTTTGTTGATGGTGAAAAAAAATGCCAGTCGAATTGGGAATTGCAATCTCTTAAATTGAAATGACAAATTTGTTAGAATCATAGGAATGCGAAGAATAAGGATATCTTCATCTTTGAAAGGTCATCCTTGGTCATTTGATTTCTTTTGGTGGACAACGATCGTAACCATAATAATTTTTTATTACGAGTTAGCTTTATAAATCGAAGAGCACATACTGTTGCTGTCAATAATCTTTCATACTTATTAAAACGGTGTGCCGTAATGAACTGAATTGTTGTTCCATCAAAATTTTGATTGACGCTCGTAAGTTTTGTAACAATTACTTCTTCAAATTCGTCATTGTCATTACAATTAAAATTACATTGTAGCCAGTCCGTCTTTTTCTTTTCTAACCATTAAGATATCTTCCACCACAGTTTGTGATTTCGAGCCTTTTAGGTGAGAGCCTTTTGTAGCTGATCTACTGGATTTTGCTCACTTAGTATATAGCGAAAAATAAACTTTTCCTTTCGAATTTTTTCAACTCGATTTTGGACAAATCGTGGGAGCAATTTTGTATTATTCTCAATTCAATAAAGCGCACATTTTGGATTCTGACCATAGAGTTATTTTTCTGTACCTAGAAGTGAGGTTTGAAAATGGCAGCAAATATCATCGCAACGATGAAACCGGCCAAAGAAAGACTGGAATGTCTGCTTAAAGAAATTAATGTAATGTATTCAATGCCTGCAAACTAAGTCGGGTCAGTGGAAGAACAACAAGAAATTTATGAAACAAGAAGCCGAGAAATTAATGAAAAAATTTTAATTCAGTTATGCATTGACACATTGGAAGCAGCCAGTGATAAATGGTTTGAATATATTCAAAAAACGCCCATTGAGAAAAGAAGAAATACTGAGGACGAAAATATGAGGAGATTACGAAAGGAAACTTGGGATTACTCCGAATAATCCAAAATGGAAAAAAGACGGTTATAATTTTGAAAATGTACAAAAGTGAAATTGACCAGAAATTGTTACGACTCTCATAAGAGCCACAAAAAGCAACAGAATCGTCAAATATGTAACATATGATCAATCTCCCTCAAACTGTCCTTACCCACTTTCAATAGAGATCCAAGACAATGGCGACAAATTCTGGAATAACTTCCGCCGTTTATTCACAAGCGATACC
>KZ271129.1:0-11031 GCA_002249935.1 Onchocerca flexuosa
AAGAATGTTTATCTATGGACCGATAATGCCTGTGCCATACACTGGATCAAGAAACCTCCGAGAGGATCACGATATATTACCAATAGAATAACTGAAATAAGAGAGTAAAAGATATTATGTTTTGTCATGTCAAAACGGCTGACAATCCTGCTGATCTAGCTTCTCGTGGAGTGCTACCAAAAGTATTGAAAGATAGTTCACTGATGCTGGAATGGGCCAAGTGGATTATTCAACCACTAGAAAAATGGCCAAGAGAAGAAATCGGCGAAGAAGTTCAAGAAAGTATTTGTTTGGCATTAGGATTGATTACCAGCAAGGAAACATCACCTGCAACAAAAATGACAATCGTAAATGTTAAACGATTATCTTCACTACAGAAATTTATGGCAAAAGTATCTGGAGGAAAAGTTAAGAGTCTGACAGACTTTTCCAAAGAGGGGAGATTAACCACTAATGATTACGAGCAGGCAAAAAAAACTGGTAATTAAAGTTTATCTTAGGAAGAAATAGAAAAATGGGGACTATTGCGTGATGCAGATGGTCTCTGGAAGAGTCTGGGGAGACTAAGATGGTTTCAATCAAAAATAAAGAATTTCCGCTATTTCATTTGTAAAGGAAGAGTAGCAGAATTGATTGTGAAACAGTGTCACGAAAGAATGTTTCACGCCTCTGATAATTTAACTTCGGTCAAAGTCCGGCCAACATATTGGATACCCCATGGAAAAACATACATAAAAACCATTCTTAGAAAACTGTGTAAAGGATGTATCAGGTGGAATGTCAAACCATTCGAACAGCCAGAACTTCCACCTTTTCCACCAGAAAGAATGACAGTGAGTAGACCCTTCGAGAGAATCGGGGTAGATTTTTTTGGTCCTATGTGGGCAAAGAACGGGACAGCATCAAAGGCTGGGTAGCTTTATTTACGTGCCCAGTCACAAGAGCCATTCATATGGAAGTCATGAAAAATATGTCTGCTGAAGCTTTCACACAAACCTTCAGAAGATTTGTTAGTCGAAGAAGACGCCCAGATTTTGTATTGTCCGATAATGCTAAGAATTTTGTTTTCTCTTCTAAATTAATAAAAGAGAACAGCAATCAAGATGAAAGGCCATTAAAGTGGCAATTCATTACTCCAGGAGCTTCTTGACAAGGAGATGTTTACGAAAGGATGGTTGGAGTAGTGAAGAGAACTTTACAGAGAGTAGAGAAGGGGAACTTTTAGAAGAAGGAGAATTCAACATGCTGATAACCGAAGTTGAATTTTTGGTAAATGAAAGACCATTAGTAGATTATGAGAGGGGCGGAGAGCAAGTATTATGTCCAGAGGATTTTTATGACCTGGCTATAATGATGCGAAGAATTCATTGGAATACGAGAACTAATTGCATGAGAATGACGAACCGAACATATCCATCCATCCAGCAAAATTTAATTAATCGTTATTATAATATCCGAAGAAAGTTGCAACGTTTGTGGAAAATATGGCAAGAAGAGATTTGGAAGAATTGAGAAAAAGAATGCGAAAATCGCATAAAAATCCTCACAGCCTCATACGTCGGAAGCCAATTCATGGCGAAGTAGTATTATTAAATGGTGGTGAAGGTCCAAGAAATTCCTGGATAAATGGGACGAGTGGAAAAGCTGATCGAGGGAGAAGACGGACTTTGTCGATCAGCTGTTGTGAGGATTTCGAATGGTACACGGTTGACTCGCGCTATAGGGCATCTGTATCCGGCTTTGAAAGCCTAGACTCTAAATCCCTCTCACCTCCCGAGTGTCGCTGAAATCGCGAGGATGGAAGAGGAAAAGCGGTGATCCCTTTGATTTAGATTTGAAATTGTATATTTGATGTAATTAATTGTTAATTGTAAAACCGTTTTTTGTCTATTATGTCAATGAGCTGTAAAAAAGCTCTCGCCATCATGCTAACGATAAGCACAATTTCCTGCGCACCAAAGACGCATGTCCAAGAGACAACAAAGGATCGTTCTTGTCTCACCAAACTGATACCAGGATCCACCATCCATAAAGAAGATGAGGGTCCTGAGGACAAAAATCATTTTCAACTAATACCTGCCATGAGCTCGGCTGATCGTCCAGCTCGTGGTATCAATTTTCTTTATTTCGCAATCTCATCTTCTCCTTTTCGTTTGTAATTTTCTATGAAAGTTGTCCCTTGATAATATCGAAGTTGTAGTGTTGATGTAATTGTTGTTGTAATACTTGCTGCGTTCGTTGATTAACAAATTAATCATAATAAAAGGTTTAAGTACCCAAGTTTGAGATTCTTTTGCAAGTGAGCGAAACAACAAGATTTGAAGAAACTGTGAGAAACTTACAATTTTGTCAGTATCAGAAAGAAAATAACGACACATGGATTACTTTTCTAACTTCTCGTGTCTTGGACTGTAATTGACGTAAATTTCGTTATTTATTTTAATACAGCGTTTCAATTTTTTACCCAATGATTTGAGATTTTTATACAACGCAGCATTCGAACAGGCACGTTGATTTTGTATAGATATACATACCTTTTTTTTCCTGTCATACCCATGGCAAATAGAAGCAAATGAGCGGACTGAATCTAATAACTACTTTTACTTTCCTCCAAATGACGTGACCTTTACTGTGCAGCGCTCAGTATATTCAGCAAAGTCTGCGTGTGATCGAAAGCAACGTCCAGTCAAAATTTCAATGCAATAAATAAAAACTTCAAAATATAAGATTCTAAACAAACGAACGTTTACGACTGTTAATATCTCGTGCCGTGTATAATTTTTTGCAGTAGCAACAATTTAATAATCCAGTTGAGCAGTTTCGAATTCAACTTCATGTTCAGTCAAAAGTGAATTTCGAGAGCAGTTCAAGTACAAGCTATCTGCTTTCGTTCATCCAAACAAAGCCTCGCAGAAGATTAATCATACTGGCAAAGTGAAAACTCGGAGACGATTACTTGCAAATCAAATTGAGGAAGAACGGGATTTTCGTGAATTAGTAAAGACAAAAACTGGCTCAAATGCCAGCAGAGCAACATGTAGTCAGACATGAGGGTGTTGCGAGCATGTCGAATGTTTTCTGCGGCTTCAGACTTTCGTTTTATAAAGAATGAAAGTGAAAAGCTGAGAATGGCTGAAAGGCTTCAATGAAAAGCAGGAGATCAACGTCAATTACGACTGCATGTTCAGCAGTCAGGCGATTATAATCTCCTTGCATTACGGTAAAACCCAGCTGATGATTATAGTTTGAGCCCGCATGTTCTCATAGGCACAATGGCTGAAGTATGTCCTTATTGCAAAGCTCTGAAATTAATAGAAAGCGAAAGAAATATGTTGACCATCAGAAAAGTCAAATTGCTTCAATTTAAAGAACGGTCAGGGATATTGAACATCCAAATGACGTCGTTCGGCGTAGAGTCGTAACAACATAATTCACGCCAACTTTCAAAGTGAAAGGACAAATTTATTATAAAGCCGGCTCCATGTTTCTGTTGCCAGATTGCTGCACACATTCCTAAAATGTATTTTATCGGTATTAGTAAATATGAATTAAATGCATCGTTGCGGAATTCATACTGACATTCCTTCGTTTCAGAATTCCAACAACTTTTTATAAAAAAAACAATTTAGTGCGTTCGTTCAAAATAGGAATAGACATGATGTTACCTGAGCGAAGACTAATGCACCAACTATAGATGAAGTGGCACTTGTTATTGTCGGAGATTAATTCCAAACCAGAGATTTTGTTCTTTACTAATGAAACGATTAAGATTGCAGAAACTCACCAATGTTACAAAGCTCTGCAATATCCAACCATTTTTTGGGATGATGCTGATTTCTGCGTTGTCGCAGAAATCGCGAAGATAAAAAAAGAAAACCAGTAATTCTTACGTTTTAAATTTGATATTGCATATTCGCTATAATTGATTTTGAAACTATTTTTTGTCTATCAAGTCAGTGAGCTTCAAAAAAGCTCTACTTCATCATGCTAACCACAAGTAAAATTTCATGCGCTAACCAAATCGCAGTCTCCTGACATCTTTGTTTTATCCCCAAAATGACCTCATCCACGAAGAAGAAGAAAATATTGAGCACAAAAATCATTTCAAATAATGGGTAGCCATGAACTCGGTCAAATAGTCCAGCTCGTGATATATCAACTTTTTTATTGCATCACTCTTTCTCTCCTTTTATCGTATTATAATTTCTTCATGAAAGTTGTTTTTTTGATATTACCGAAATTGTACTGTTGGTATAATTGCTGCGTCCGTTGATTAACAATTAATCGTAATAAAGATTTAAGTATTCAAGATTGAGGTTCGTTTCCAAATGAATGAAACAATAAAATTGAAGAAACTGTAAGAACTGAAGAATTCTATCTATTATTTTGCCACGATCAGAAAGAAGGAGCAACATACGATAAGATGATAAATCTAATCAGTTGCGAAGACAAAAATAAGGAATGCAGCGCAATGCACTATTATTCATTCCGATTCGTGATTCAAGAGAATGAAAACAATTACATTTTGAAATGTCGCAAGTTGTTTAACCAATATATCGTTGATAGATATGCAAAAATCGAAACAGAACATTTGATATTCATCCGTTAGAATCAGACAACTTTCGTTCCGAAAAATACATTCATTTGAAAGATTCTTTGTAAATGATGTATTACAGCTGACGTTAGAAGACTTCTGCCATCTTTTTTCATATGTAGCAGTCCACGTCACGTGCACGAATGTGGACAGGATGCAATTGCTTATGTTCTCCATTTCAGACCTTCTGACCTATTCATTACACTCACATGCAATCTAACTTGGAATGATGTACAAAATCTCTTCTTGAGCAATTGTCGACAGATGGGCATGATATCATAGCACGATATTTAGGCAGAAGCTTCATGTTTTATCATAAAATCCATCATTTTAAGAAGCTAAAAATGTTGGATTTCATGGTAAAACATGAAGTATTTGGGTCAGTGCGCTGCAGGATGCACTCAGTTGAATAGCGAGAGGATTGCCACATGCGCTTATATTAATTTGGCTTAATCACAAAATCACTTCAAATGAAATCAATGATCATTTGGCATCCCAAATTTTGTTGCATTCCATGCAACCAGTCACAAATAATTTTTGAAAGGTTTCTTCCGAAGATTCATATATTCTGCTTTTTAATCTAAATATGAAAGTTCCTTCCCATCGAAATTTTCCGCTCCATTGATTATAAAGTTTAGGCAAAATTTCTATACGCTAGTCAGTTGATTAATCGGTTTCTTAGGTTTCTAGAAATATAATTTTTTTACTGAAATTTTTAAATTCTCTCTATCAATGCTTATGGGAATTATGGATTATCATTTTTCTTCGTTTCTTAAAGATTTCGGAAAAATAAAAAACAGAAAGATAGCTTTTGCTTAAAATTAATTTCAGATTGTTAACATCAATGCATTTTTTCAGTGCTTCCCTGTTGGTTATATGCGCTGCTTTCGTGATCTTGGTAAGTTATCTAATTGATTGTTCATAAGAATTTAAAAAAGCGCAAAAGATCCAAAAGGAAGATAATAATGCCAAGACCCAAAAGGCTACAAGGTGCGTAATGTAATAAGTGGGAGATGGACCGACGTGGAATGAAAATTTTAAGAGGAATGAAGGAGGAACAGAATAAATAATGAAAGGATATATTTGAAAATAACTCATAAAGTAACAAAATTTTTTCAGGCCTGTGGACCATCAAGTGGACCAGAAGGGTCGCGAGGACGAGATGGGCGCGATGGAAGTCGAGGGGATCCAGGACCTGTAGGCAATGAAGGTCCAAAAGGAAACCGGGGGATTCCTGGACCACAAGGGCCACAAGGTGAGAAGGGCGATAAGGGCGAAACAGGACCCGCTGGACCGAAAGGTATGAGAGGAGTACAAGGAGCTGAAGGAGAAAAGGGAGTAGCGGGAAGATAAAAGCAACAAATAGCGGAATCTATCAGAGACAGCAAAGCATTCTTCTCAATCATATCGGTTTTCTTATTTGTTTATTTTTATTTGCACAACACATCGTAATTATGTTCTTCCCATTATGGTATGAAATCCGCAGGCCTGAAATCATACCAGTGCCTTAACGAAATTTGTTTATGAATTTTGTTTATGAATTTTATGAAGTGAAGCGTTGTTATATTTTCAAACGACTATTGCATTGTTTTTGTTTTAAATAGTAAGAAAATTTCTAAGATTTAGTGACTTAAGTTGAAATATTCCTTTTCCTCTGCTAATTTCAGTGCTGTTATATCAAGCATAAGTTCACAGATTTAGTTGGAAGTTGCACATTTGTTCACAGTTTCTGTTCCATTCACAGCACCGTTGCAGGAAAAATCCGAAAGATATAATTATTGTAACCAAGGAATGTTAAAAGTCAAGAGGAGTGAGGATAGTTTCGAAATGAACCAACAAAAACCGATAAACAGGCCTTAAAATATCTTAAATATCTACTAATCCAATTTATGTGTAAAACCATCCATCTTATATGATTAAGAATTTGTAAACATCTGAAATACCAATACAGATGGAAACTCTTCCAATTTGAAAAGTAAGTTTATTTTAGCTGGTTAAATTGTAGTAAAATGTGAAATATCTTCGTTTACATAGCTGTTGTTGTATTCAGTAGGATTATATTACTGCCCTATCATCCAGTTTATAGAGAGAGTTATACAAGCAGGTTCTCTGCACTACGTCTTTCACCGTTCAATAGACTAAAGGAATTTCTTCGACGGAACTAATTGCTAAAAACTCGGTTTATTCGATGTCTGAGATAAATATATTTGACATATTATCTAATAGTTATTTTTTTAAGTCTATTGGCATTAAATTTCTTGTTTTTTAATAAAAATTTTCTCCAAATTAACCATTTTTAGTAAAATAGAGAAAAAGAAAATCTCCACAACAAGAGTAATATGTGAAAGTTTGAAAGGAAAGGAAATATACCAAAGACTAGCTGGAGAAAGCAGGCGCATCAATAAATTCAGTTCACTTATGAATACGTGGTCAATTAATTCTGCCCGCTTCCAAAGGCGTAGTCAATGCGAAAAATAGTCGTGGGGTAAACATAATCAACAAGTTCATTCCACTCACAATTGAGTTGTGTCATTTACCATAGCGTTCATTTCGTGAATATAGTTGTCTTTTTTTTCATTGTTTTTCACATTATCTTTTTTCAAATTATTTTTTTTATATCGCTGAAATCGCACATTATCAGGCCGGACGATACATAAACAGTAATGCAACTGTAGTGTGATTTATCTACAGTTGATTTATCTACAAAGAGATAAATCACTCTTTCCCCATGCATGAACGAGTCCAGTCGTTGTTCATTTAGCTTTCATCTGAAAAAAGAACAACGCTTTTATTTCGCAGCTGTAAAAGCATAAAAGATAACTTTGAATCCATTTGCTACTTTTTTACATTACGTCAAAACGATGCATTACCGAGAATACTGTTATGTTCGGAAATGTCTACGTATTACACACAAAATGAGATTTGAAAATCATTTGAACGATGCAAACGAGAAGAACGAATTGACGGAGAACTCAGTATTCTCAAAGAAACTACGATAGGCAGACTATACACCGTGATCCAAATCAAGATGAATGCTTTTTCCTTCGCTTATTGTTAGTAAATATATTCAGTCAACGTCCTGCCAGTAAATAGAAAATTATCAGTGGCGTCACACATGCTACATTTCGCAGTGCATGTCAAACTTTCAATTTATTCAAGATTAACTGATATTGGGATGTAAACATTAATGACACATGCAACATATCACATCCAAATCAAATTCGTGCATTATTCGCAATCACATTGGTAGCCTGTTCTCGTTCATCTTCAACAGAGTTATATAAGAAATATAGATCGCAAATAGCTGAAGATATTCTCCATTCAATATGCAGGAAAAATTCAAATATGAACATGGCTTTCACAGCAGAAATCTACAATGAAGCGCTGATAATGTCTCATGACCTGTGTTTACAAATCGTGAGCGGCGTTTTCAATCAGTTTGGAATCCCGTAATCGAATTGATCTGCTGCTGCTTCGGAAGACGTAGAATTGCGTACAGAACAAAGTTACAGTACAATGGATCTTTTGTCATATGTGACAATCAAATAATCCTAAGCTGACAGTTGAGCAAAGAGGCATTTACGATCAAATAATGCAAACTATCAGTGAGGTAACTGAAGAAATCTTTTTTTTAGATGCGTCAGGAGTGACTGGTAAAGCGTTTCCAATTAGATTATTCCGACAGTAATTAGATTCCAAAACAACATTGCTTTAGCTCTTGAACATCCGAAATGTCTGCAATACTTTCGAATCAAAATGCCATAAGCATTAAAACTCCACACACAACATTTCCAAAGCATTCGGCATGGGTAAAAGTATTGCAGAAATATAAATTTGTTGTTTTTAATGAATGTAGAATGGCGCACAAACATTTGAGAACTGCTTATGGAGATTTCAAGCAAATATTACCTGTTAACCTTGACCTACACCGGCGGACAAAATAAAAATTACGAATATGCGTGTTCAGCAAAAAAACGATCGATCAGCTGTGATATTCTCATATCAGTTGCTAGACATTAAGAACAGAAAAATGCCGCTCGAACTGATCTCAGGACGAATTTCATTGCCCTGTAACTTTTGCGATTTAGTGATGTGAAAAAAAGAATTGATTGTAAAAGAATTTTCCAATGTTCAAACTAATTATAAGATTCATGATTAGCTAAGTGAACGAGCTATTCTCGCGGACAAGAGCGAAGACGTCTACGAACTTGACAATCTTAAGTTATTCAAAACGAGGTTTTGCAAGTCCCGTCGATAATATTTAGAAGCAGATAAAGCGGTTAATTATCCAACGAAATTTTTTAATTCACTCGATCTGCCATTTTTTAATTCACTCGATCTGCCATTTTTTAATTCACTCGACCTACCGCACGTACTGCAATTGAAAATCGGCGTGTTAGTTATTACGCTGCGAAATATCAAACTACCAAAACTTTGCAACGGCAGATTGCAGCAAAAAAATTCAACAAATAAAGTCGTATAAGCAACAATCTTAACAGGATCTTTCAAAGGTGAATAGGTCCTTATTCTTCGTATATTTAAGAGATTGCGGTTCCCAATTCGATTGGCGTTTGCAATCATCATCAACAAAGCTCAGGACCAATCTTTAGAATTGTGCCGTTTAAATCTAAATGCGGATTGTTTTTAACATGAAAAATACACTGTTGCGTGTCTTGGAGTTGGACCAATCTACACAGACAATGGAACAATAATAAATGTTGTATATCCACAAGCATTGGAAATTAAACATATTAGATGTAGGCGAAGCAGAAAGATTTCAAATAGAGCCACGACAATTATTTTAATTAAGAAATGCTAAAAGTTAAACAGCGCGAAGCAATTTAAAGAAGCGATGAAAATGTTTGCTGTCGTAGATATTTTTGAATCGTGATGAGTGATGTAGATCAGTACTAATTACAACCGGTGAGTCTAGGCGAGTTTAACAAAGTTATATCAAGTCGACTTGACTGAGTTATATCGAGTTGGGCTAAGTTGTTTCTAGTATAGTTGGTTGATTCGCGTCCAGTCGGGTTGGATTAAGTTGGGTAGAGTCGAGTTGGTTGAGTGGCATCCAGCCGAGTTGGATTAATTGTGTCCAATCGAGTTAAGTAAGTTGTGTAAAGTCGAATTGGGGTAAGTTGGGCAGAATCGAATTGAAGTAAGTTGTGAAGAGTCAATCAAGTCGCGTCCCTACCGAATTATAAAGCCTTTATTTTTAAGATAGCCGTTTTTTTAATATAATCAGATATATATATATATATATATATGTTAGGGATGGGAGTGGTTTACATTTATCACCGGAAATGTTAGGACCCAAGTACAACATAAGTACCGTAACAAGATCTAATGAGATTCGTATGTGAATATGCGTGAAAAACGAATGATGTTTAAATTCTAATAAAAATTTTGGTAAAAAAAAATAATCAAATTTCTGTCAGCTACTAATGATAAATATTTTTCTTGTTTTAGTGTCAAAAGTGGATATTTAGTCGAAAATCAATTTGATAATACAATTGCAGAAGCTTGCCTGATTTGCCTGGTTGATAAGCAAATACGCTGGGGAAAACAAGATACAAAAGTAATGAAAGTCGAAGCTTCGGCTGCGTCCGAGCTTCGTAATCAAGCAATGGGAAATGTAAGGTATGTCAATATTGTGTGAAGTGAGTTATAAATAATGGTGAAAGTTGAATTCATCACAATGAAAGCTATATTATTGATTATTTATTATTATGGAAACAAAGATCTGTATTTTGTATTTTGTGTCTTTACTATTAGTTGGTAGGCAAGTTAAATTCAAGCAACTTCTAGAGCTTACAGAAGAGAATGATATATCTCTGTTTTTTGGGTTATGCCTAAATTTTCAATATTACTTACAATAGTCCGGTACTTAAAAGATATACGCTGTCCCGAAATCGTGAGGATAAAAGAAGAAAACCAGTGATCCCTTTGTTTTAAATTTGACATTGCACATTTGTTGTAGTTGTTTGTGAAATCATCTTTTGTCTTTTAAATAATTATGAGCTTTAGGCAAGCTCTCTTTCATCTTGTGCTAAACACAAGCACAATCTCATGCACTAATAAAAGCGCATGCTCCCGAGACAACAAAAGATCTTTCTTGCACATCGAAAATGACACCGTGATACTCCATTCACGAGGAAGAAAGGGTCTTGAATACAGAATTCATTTCAAATAATGGGCAGCTATGAACTCAACGGTCCAGTTCGTGGTATTGAATTTTCTTTATTACGTTACTCTGTCTGCTCTTTTTTTGCATTATAATTCTTGAAAGTTGTTCTTTTGATATTCTAAATTTTATTGTTGATAAAATTGTTGTTGATATAGCCACCAAGTCCGTTGACTAACAATTTAATCATAATAAATGATTAATTACCCAAGTTTGAGATTCATTTTCAAGTAAGAGAATCAACAAAATTAAA
>KZ271130.1:0-10335 GCA_002249935.1 Onchocerca flexuosa
GAATAAAATAAAAAAAACTGAAGTTCTCCGAAAAAAAAAATGTAATAACTATTCGAGCAGCAAATGAAAAGTACATGTAGAGAACAGAGAAACAGATGAACAAATTCCATTTCCGGGATATCAGTATATAATATTTCCTTTATTTCTTTAAAGATTCGCAGAATAAGGGGATCAGTAAAATGAAAATGAAAATCTTTTCAAGAAGCATCAGACAGTGAGCCATGGAAATCTGTTCCTGAGGTTATGTAGAAACAGTAAATATGACTATTAATTTAAATTACTAGATTTATAACAATTAAAAAATGAAATGAAATAATAATATTGATACGTATATAAAAATATAATTGAATATAACTTGCCTCTCAAACAAAACCTTATTCCACTTACATAACTTCACACACATAAGCAGAATAAAAATTGGAGAGCAATGTTAATGAAAATATCATAACGAAGAACTTTACATAAAATTTATTATTTGATGAAATATAGAGAGTATTAAAATTATTTTTCAAGTTAATTTAATTCCTGCAAAATAAATTCAAAATGGTCCTTTAAATTTACAAACTTTTCCATCAGTAAATTTTTTTACAATTCGAAAAGACTGAAGATCCATCACTTAGCAATGAAATTCTTCCAAATCAAAAAGATTGTAGGTAGGGTTGAACTCATGAATTTGAGCACACATAATGATAAAAATTTGATAAAATTAAATCAAATATATGACAAAGATTGCAATATAAAGAGAAAAAGCTAAAAAATTTGACATCAAAGAACCGAAAGTGTAAATGAATCATACTCCTGGATACAACAAAATCTCTATACCAATCTCTATACCATTAGCTAACAAAGAGCTTTTTTTTAAAGCTTAGACAATTATTGCAACCATTAAAATTCATGAAAATCCAGGCTTTTAGATCCACAAAACCAGATGAATTTAATTACTCAAAAAAGGAATAAATTATAAGTAAACATTCCTCAATTCGTAAAAATCATTTCCATTTGACAAATCTTAAAAAAATTACTCATAGTACTGACATGAAAATTTGACGTGATACCAAGAAAGTTAAAAAGAACATACCTGATAAAGTGCACATCGATTCCAGGAGAAACGCATAAAACACCTCGAGAGAGTAGTGCGCCACAGTTGCAAAGAATGAAATGAATTGAGAAATACATAACATGAAGAGGCAAAAAGGCGATCATTTAGAGAATAGAAAAACATAATTTGCTCTTATTTATTGAATATAAGTAAGGCGACGTTCAACAATTAATATGCACGTCGACCTGATGAAGAGGAATGTCGTGGTGAGTAGTCATAACGTTCTCGAGAACGAGATCGACTTCTGGATGAGCGACGATGTCGTTTACGAGACCGTTCAGGTGATCGCGAACGATCACGATTTGATCGGTGCTTACGTGAAGATGAATTGTATGATTTACTCTCTATTCCATTTAGAGTATCCTGAAATCTTTTTTGGTATCATATATGCACGTATGCAGCATATTCCAAATCATAGAAATCAAATTTTATAATAACTACCAGACAAAATTTTTGAAAATAGCAAATATAACCTGCAATGAGGAAATGAGGACTTTGCATCGATCATCGTTAGCAACACGACTTTGTCGAATAAGTGATATGGCAGTGACTAATGTTTCAATAGCGGATGCATAATCATTTGCAGCAGCATCGCTTACAGCACGCGTTATAGCTGACGATGAAACAGTACGATTACGATTCATTATTTCTTCAAATTCAGCTTCCGATACTCCTTCGATGCTGCAGGGAACTGATGCTGGTCCTGTAATTTTTTAAAATTAAGCTATTGTTCTCATTATATTATGTTACATTAATGAAAAATATTTCTTATTGGATCTATTGAAATGACTTTTACGTCCCTATGGAAATGTCATTATAGGAAATAAAGTAAATACCTCCTCCATAATTCTGACGATATACTTGTGGATTGATGTGAGCACCTGGTGGAGGAAAGGAAGGAGGAGGATGCGATGTAGGTGGAGCACCGGGTGGAGCCATTCCTGTTACTGGTTGCGAAGTGCTTGATGGACCTGTTGGTCCTGCCGATGACATTGGTGGCAAAGCTTGCGGTGGCTGACCGAAACCAGGAGGTGGTCGATTCATTGGTGGAGCACCGGGTGGTGGTGCTCCTGCTGAAAAAAAAACTGTGGAAACGAAGAAATTAAAAGAAAACTTATTTAATACTGAACCCACTAAATCGATTGTGGTTAAAACTGGTTAACTGTATGTTCAGATATATTTTTCTAATAACAATATCGTTTACCTGATAACTGAACTTGTGGCATGTTTGGTGGTGGAGCACTTAAGTTGACCGGCGGTCGAGTCACACTAAGTGCACCAAGTGGAAGAGGTTGTGAAGTTGGTGGGGGACCACGCAATTGCGGCGGCTGCTGATTGGTTGGCAATATCAATGCAACTTGAGCTGCTGGACGCAATGATGGAATCGGTGGAGGAACCTGAAACAATCGTATTAATAAAGAAGCATTAAAAATTCATCTTCAAATAATAAAACTGTGTTTAAAATTACCTGGACCTGCGGTCGTAATGGTACGGGTGGTGGCATAGTCATTTGTCCAGGCTGTAGTGGCTGCTGCGGTGGCATGCCAATACGAATGGTACCAACAAATGGTGTTTTTTGATCATCCTTCTTGGTGTCCTTTTTGTCATTTCTCTAAAAAGTATAAAAAGATTTTTTGAACTTGAGCTAGTGAAAAAATTGAAGGCCATATCTATTGGGAATATGTTGGAAAATACCTGATCGACTCGTCTAGTAGCATCTTCGAATTTCGCCAGTGATGCTTTTGTGTATGGAAGAACAACAAGCTGTTGTCCGTGAAGTGTTTTTTGTGGCAATTTTTCCATAACTGTTTTAACAGAACTTTCAGCAGTAAAAACTGCTAATGCAAAACCTTTACTTTGACCATTATTTCGGTTTTCATAAAATTTAATGTCGATTAAATTTGTAGCGCCGCATGATAATATCATCGTTTGCAAATCAACGTCCGTTGTCCACCATGTCATATTACCTGAGGATAATAACAAATCGATAAGCGTCTCAAGAACAGTCTTAATCATAAATGAATGAAAAAAATATTCGCGTAAAGTAGAAAAGCCAACATTCAAATTTTATTACTTCTACTTCATTTGCACTATTATCATTCTTTAATATTTAACTGACTATCTATTCCAGTTTAGATTTAGAATGAGTCAATGTGTTTATCAGAAGCAGTCTCCAGTAACACACCTCACAAGTATTCAATCAAATTAATTATCATGTATATTCATCAATAAGTACGTTTAATTAGGCATCAATTCTTTATTTTAGTAGACAAATAAGAATTTTTTTTTTTAACAGTTTGACTAAACGTTAAAATGTCTGAATAAAATTAAAAAAAATTACCTATATAACAACAGTATCGTCGGCCAGTGTTGTTTTGATTCACACCGAGTGCTGGAAGAGTTTTTGATTGACCTCCCTGTGAAGTAGGGATAATGCTTGACTTTACAGGTAGTAATTCTGTTTTTACAACTTTCCCAGATGGTTCAATCGCTGCGTCATATAAATCCGTATCATTTAATTCAGATTTCACTACTTTTGTTTCATTTTCAGCACTACCATTTTTCGATGCATGATTGCCTTCCCTATCCCTGCATACAAACAAAATTTTTTAGCTTTGTTTGCTGAAATATTAAATGGAAAGTTAGATGTGATGTAATTTATGATTATTCGGAATTAGCAACTAAAAGATTTGCCAGTACTACATGTTATTCGACAAAGTGCTGGAAATAGCAATAGTATTCATAAAATTCGGATGCAAAGTAGATGTGATCATATCATAAAGTGGACAAGTAATATACAATTCAACCAAAAATAATAACAATAAATAATTTTCTATGTATTTTAAGGAATATTACTGGATATTATCAGTGCAAAATCATCTGGACAATTGTAGAAAATTTATAAGCTTCTTACTTGGTTATGTCGTCATCATCATCACCCAAAACATCACGTTCGCTGAAGCGAGCGTCAAATTCACCATCTCCAATTAAATCAATATCATTGTCCGGTTGTTCTAATATATCAGTCATCTTATAGCGAATCCAGTCAATATAATTCTTATTCTGGAAAAAGTTCAATCATTTACAATCAATTCTGAAGAACCAAAATTCCTTGCTATCATTTTCGAAATTCAGTTGACTGCAAACAAAAAATCAATGGCTAAAATTCAATACTCATAATTTCATAACCATAATTTTTCAACTTTTGTCACAGCTCAAAGCAGTAAAAAGACACAAGTAAAAAAAAGTTGAATAGCATTGACATAAGCTGAAATAATACACGAATAGAAAATAGTTTTCCACATAACTCAGATTATACTGAATGTAACGAATGATACGCCAAACAGTGCACTGTAAGAACAAGGAATCATTTCTGCGGAATAAATGAAACTAATAACCACAATAATACCACCTTATTCTTTCCAGTCCAAAAAAAAATATTGTCGACTAAAAATCTCGAATTTCCAGTCCAATGTAATATTAAGAGAACAGCGAGAAATCCGAATTGATGCGTAGGGAACGAAGGATTTCGTGCAACTAGACATACGTAATCACTCCGTTATTCTCGCTGTGATACAATCAGTCTGACCTACAAACAGCCCTCCATACATTTCGTATTACAACTAAACCACGCCACCTGGCAATCTCCCAAATGTGTAATTGATCGTTGACATGCTGTGCAACTGATTATCCTATCATATAATTGTCAAGTGTTAACTGTATCACTTATATGTGGGTTATGTGCAAGGCGAGGATGCTGAAAAGGACTGTGAACTGATTGAGAACTTAAGTCATTGTTATTTCAGTCATTGTTATCTCTATGTCATTGTTATCTATCACTGTGCACACAACATCATCAGGCGGTGTATAGTAAGCGTACGCTGCTCGTCCATGAGTGTTCTCATCTGTGAACTATTCTATAATATATCAAATGGCACCTTGAATAGATACCCTTCCAAAGTATAGAGGATATTTCCTTTATTTTAATACAAGGAAATATGCTATAGCTTAAAAAGGCGGCACCAAAATCTCCATATTACTTGACATTAGCTCTTCGGGATTTCCGCGGCAAAAAAAAAGATGTTACAAAAAGTAGTTTTGTAAAATACAATAATGAATTGATAATCTAATAACTAGAAATATATTTAAATAGTATAGAATTTATTCAATAAAGAGAGTTTCTTCATGTGAGATTCAAAATTTATATGCTTATTGGATTTCAATTAACTCGAGTTGTGTATTGTTATTCCAAACATTTTACAATGCCTGAAGTTGGTACTCACAATGGGAAATTCCACTGTGATGAGGTGATCATTCTTTTTTCAATTTTATTTCTTGCAGATAAGATAGTAAAGATGATTTTTGTCAGAGATTGAAAATTAATGATGTTTCGTTACGGAAAGAAATCATACGAAGATAAATAATTATCCAGGTCTCCACCTGATCTATATAAATAAAAATATCAACGTTCGTTTTTCAAAATCTTAAACCTTTCTTAAACATTATATCAAAAAAAGTTTACCTATTGCTTTGAAATTTTGGCACTACTTTGCATTCGAAAACGCGTGTGTTTTTTTATGCACAAATAGTTGTAGCTTAGTCTGTTAAATGGAAAAAAAGAAAACAGAAAGCGCACGTTTCTAATGTTGGGAGAAAAAAACTGTTACTTTGCAATTTGATTTTTAGTTTAATTGGATTGGAAACTGATTATTGCTATTGTGATTAGGTGGGTCAGCAATTACTGTGAAGAGATTTTTGTGTCTTGTGTGACAGAAGTGAATGCCTTTGAGAAATGTTTTACTGATTGATGAAGAATGTTTCTTCATAACGAACAATTATCAGAGAAGATTCAGACAAATTAATCACTGAGTTATTCTTTCCTTTGTCAATATTGGAGGAGAATATTATTCAAGTAAACTGTTCGATTATTTCTGCTATTGTATCGCTTTGAGCTGTCGAATTGGAACCCTTGGAACAACGAATTGTTGCTGTTATGCGTCCATCTTTATTTATCAATTGGAGCATTTTGGTGGTAAGCATATTTTTCGCCTCTTTGAAACTATGTTGCGCCACTTGATCTTTAGTATTTCTTGTTTACAATTATTCTCACGGCGTTATTTAACATTTTTCAGTTTGGTTCACATCTAACATTACACAATACTTGTGCGCATAAAATATTTTTTGTTGTTCCATTGTCTGTGTAGATATGAAAATTGTCTGGTTTTCCAACTCTGCAACACGCAATATATAATTGTCCATATGAAAAGTAATCGGTTTCTAGATCCAAACCGCACGATTCTAACAGTTGAACCTGAGCTTTGTTGGTGATGAATGCAAACGCCAATCGAATTGGGAATTGCAATTTCTCAAATGAAATGGCATATCCATTGGAATCATAGGAATGCGAGGAATAATGACATTTCATCTTTGGAAGGTCCTGTCAAGATTGCTATCCCTAATTTTCACTCATTAATTTTTTTATTGCTAACTGGGTTCTGTTGCAAAGTTTTGGCTGGTTGATATTCAAAGCATGATAATTTACATGCCAATTTTCAATTACAATACATGGTGGCATTCCTGCAGATCGAACGAATTTAAAAATTCTGTTGGATAATTAACGGCTTCATCTACTTCCACAATAATGTGGACGCATTTGTAGATGATTGCCTCGCTTTGAATATTAGACTGAATAATATTATAAAGTTCTTTGTTCTGGCCGCAAGAATAGCTCGTTCACTCAGTCAATCATGATTCTTATAATTGATTTAAATATCGAAAAATATTTTTCTAACCAGCTCTTCCTTTGACGTTGCTAAATTGCAGAAGTTATGAGACAATGAAATTGGTCCTATGATCAGATCAACCGGCACCTTTCCGTTTCCAATTTCTAGCCATTGATGTGAGAATATTCCAGCTGGTTTATCGTTTTGCAACTAAGCATGCATATTTGTATTTAGTTTTAACGTGTTTACGTGTCGCCATGAACTAAAGTATTTCAATCAAGCATTTTTTTCATTCATTGGTGTTGATTGAGAAATTGCAGGTTATATTTGCCTAAAATCTCTTCCAAGCAAAATTAATACGTTCCCAAATGATACGGTATTTCCACATAAATCTTCTATGATCGATCAAGAACCTCGACTGATTTTTTGTGCGACATTGCTCATTCATCTGTAGGGGAAAGAGGGATACTGTTTGATTTGTGATTTGGGATTTTAGACTCGTTGGATTGGCGATCTTTTTTGCTGCTGTGATTTGACTATGTAAACAATAGCTTTTATTAGATTTACACGATATTAGAAACAATATCGCACCTACACCTCAACAAATAATGAGAAAAAGAGAGAATAATATGCAAGTAATGTAAAGAATATCAACAATAAATCTTTGATGAATGATTGCTTGTGCTTCGTTGAGATTGCTTGAAATTGGCGGGGAACGTTTGCCACTGATATTTTTGTAGGACTGCTGATGTAATTCCTTTGCTGCTGAAGAACTGACGAGTTAACACTTTTAGACATTGAACCGCCACTAGTTCTGATGAATTGATGATTTGAAAGATTGAAAGATGCTGCCGCGCTGCTGATGAAGTAATTAAGCACTGATCCTTCTGTCCTGAAAGTTCCGCTTTTGTATGTCATTTTTGATAGGGGCGGAGGCCTAATACAAACATACAGAAAAGAATAGTATGGATGAAGATTAAAGGATATGAGATAAGTAGTAGTTAAAACATTTAAACAAATTACTAAGATTTGGTTCCTGCATTTTGACAATGATATGACGGCAACCTTTCTAATTCTCTAATCAAAGAGCAGGATTTTAATCTCTTTGACTTACGACATCTTTTAGAATCATTTACAATCTTTAAAGAAAGAGCACAACATTAATCTTATAAAATTAGCATATTTTGCAACCATTCAAGCATTTTTACAACTCATTGCGACATATTTTACAGCAATTTACAACTCTTTAACGCAACTCATAAGCGTTAACAGTATTTCGGTTTACCGACATCCCAAACTATTAGTTTGTAATTTTGCAACACGTTTTCCATGCCGGATGTCTTGGAACTTGTCGGAAACTTGATTTGTAGCACGAACGAATCTTAAATTTGGATTCTGTTGCAGCGGCAACAATAAAATTGTCGAGAAATTTACTTGTGGCATAACCTCAAACTTGGGTAATTAAACCATTTATCACGAAACTTTGAAACACAACAACGAATACGAGCATTACAATATCCGCATATCAGCAAAACAATTCTAGTGATGATACTAGGATCCAGAAGGAAACGGAATTTAAGACCTTGACCCAGTAAATGGCCTTGTGATAACAAACGCATAAAAATGATTCTACTCTAGACTATTGTAATTTATAGGGAAAGAATAATGATAGAGTTTGATCTATAAGAAGGCGCCATTATTAACATATGAAAGGGCGCTTTTATTGGCGCGTGAAGTAAAATATTTGAATCATTGATTGTACATCAAAACAATAATTCAAAACGACAGAAATGATTGAATTATATGGAAAGTCTCTCAGAATTTTAGACACTCCCGCAACCAAAGAAATTGATTCCATTTGATTTATGGTAAAGAGTGTTCTGTATGCCACTGCTTCGCATTTCTAGTTCTTCGTGCGATCGTTCTTCGTCTGATTCCTCTATCATTGGTGTTTTTTGGTTATTCCGGGGTTCTGCTTCGACTATTTTCAAGGGATATATTGTTTTCCGTTTGGCAGTTGTATTGTTGCGCTTCTTATTTTTCCATTCATTTCTCGTTTGATTTCCTTAATTCTCGCTAATTGCCGTGTACCATGAGGAACATCTAGTTCATTATATCGCAATATTTCTTCCTCATGCGGTACTCTGGTTTCCACATTTCTGGCGAATGTGTGTTGTTTTTGATCCTCAATTTCTATTATTAAAGTTATTAAGTTCTTTCTCCCAAATAGTCTCTATCGATAGCTCTTTTCATAGCTCTTTTTGTTGGTCCAGTGATTCTTTCATAAACTTCTCCACTCCAAAGAGCTCTGGTACAATATTTTTCCAGATTATTCCCTTTTTTGCGAGGAAATTTGTTAGGTTGATGTTCTGTTTCTTCATGATTTTGAAAATCAGCTGAAACTGACTTAGGATAACTTCGATCGGGCACTAAATCTTTTAAAGATGTGCAAAAAACATTCAGAGGATAGATTGTCTGCTAATTCCTAATGCATGGCTCTGGTTGTAAACACATGAATAGAGCCTACCCATCTTTTGGTCAATCCACTATTAATTTTAACAGAGAGAAGACTCAAGTAGTCTAGACATATGGGTGCAAAGGTTCTAGATCGAGTGACTCGATTTTCTGGGAAGCTGGGTATATCCGGAAGCTTGAACGGTTTTGTAGTCCACCGTTTTGCAAGCCCTATACTTATTCAGACTCGTTTAACTTTACTTCTGCCTTTAGGTACTCAAAATCTATGTCGCATTTCTGCAAGTGCATGAGCAATTCCAGCAAGGAGTAAGTCTTTTGGTGTTGTTGTATGAGGAGCTCGGCTATTGGATTGTGTCTTGGAAGATACATGGGACGTTTACTGTCCACTTCTAATTCGGAGCTCTCCAATCGACTCAGGGATCTCCATAAATTCTGATCATCGCGATAAAAATTCCAATTTTCCTTTTCTTCTTCGGTGATCCCTTCGGCCTGTGCTTGCCTGATTAATATCCATTCTGTTAAATTATAGTCTTTGTTTAGGAATATTTCTTTCTCAGTTGATAATGTTTGTAGCCATTTAAATTTTCCTTTCGCCGTTATTTTGACGAATTTGAGAACTCGTATAGTCGTTCCTAATAATTTTAGCGATTTGCTGAATCGACTTCCACTAATGAGTTTAAAATTCTCGCTAATACGAGTTGTAACTCTTGCGATGGTTTTTTCTTCTGGTTCTTTGATATCTTCTTTGAATCCACACAAAAAGTAAAGAAACTCGAGTCGGTTCATATAATCATTTTCGTTGAAATTCATATAAAAAATGACAGAGAGGAGCGCTTTTGCTAGTGCGTGATGATGATGTGCCTTTGTTGGCACACTAGAGTTGTCGCCAATCTTCTTAATCGTGACAATGATAAATGCTCTTGTTTTTAATCGTATCGTTATCGAGTATTTCGTGATATCTCAAACTTGGGTAATTAAACCTTTATTACAGAAATTTAGAAAATACGACAAAAAAGTATGAACATTTGCAATACATTG
>KZ271131.1:0-10069 GCA_002249935.1 Onchocerca flexuosa
CTATTGTAGTCTAGTCTACGCGCCAATAAAGGCGCGCTCTCATGCACTAATAATGGCTCATCATTGTAGATTAAACTCTATCATTGTCATCCCTCTATAAATAAGCATAATCCTCAGTATAGCCTGATTTTTATGGATTTGGTATTTCAAGATCGGGCGTTTAAGAGGTCAGGATGTTTAGTCTAACTCTTTCTTTTCGATTCTGGTATCATCACTAGCATTGTTAATATAACTGATGTTGTAATAGTCGTTGTATTTGTCGTTGTCGTGTTATCAACGTTTGTGATAAAGGTTTAATTACCCAAGTTTGAGACGCGTTCTTGCTACCAATCAACTTCTCGACAACTCAAATCAACTCAACTCAATACAACACAAATCTTTTTAATTAAAAAAAAAAAAAAAATTTTTTTTTTTAGCGGATCTTTGGAAGTCAATTGATCCAATCCGACAATCAACTCACTTATAAACTGGTGATATTTAGCTACTGATCGACATCACTCTCCAAAACTGAGAAAAATTCACGATAATGTATGGGAAATGAAAGAATTCTTCATACAGCTTTATTGCTGTTTATTTTAGACTAATATTATGTGATTTCATCGATATACAATACCCCAATTCCTATAATTTCTTTATTAGTTGCACGTCAAAAAAAAAAAAAAAAAACGATGCCGCTGTCTTCATTCACGTATCTATAAATTTTTTTTATCAATTTAACGGAGTTATTTATTCCACGTTTATGTGTGCTTTATATGTTTTTAATAACAGAGCGAATATGGAATAACTCACCGATTATCTACTTCGATGTCACAATTCCACATGTGTATGGTTGCTAATTTACCGCTATCTTCTGCTGATCTTCTGTATGAAGGATATCTGTCAGGAAACTTTGTCTCGTGGCACGTACGAACCCCAAACTTAGGTAATTAAACCATTTATCAAGAAACTTGAGAACACGTCAATAATACAACCATTGGAACTCAGATATATCAACAAAACAATTTTACTGATGATACCAGGACCCAGAAGGGAAAGGGGACTAAAACAACCATGACCTATTACACCGCCTTTGTGATAAAAACCCTCAAAAAATGATCCTATGCTTATGGATACTCCTTTTTACAGATAATGTACAATGATAAAGTTTGACCTACAAGAAGGCGCCAACATTAGCACATGAGAACGCGCCTTTATTGGCGCGTGAACTAGACCTCAGTATTCAAATTATTGATTGCACATCAAAATAACAATTCAAAATGACAAAAATGATTGAACTATACAATTGGTATTACGAAGTCTCTCGGAATTTCCGACAATATCCATCTTTTCCTGTAATTTTGTAGAATATTAATGATCGAAGATATCGCTTGGAGCATTTTCCTCTACCATGCATGCTAAATTTGGTTTCAGTGTACTACAAAGCCTATGTATCATATTTTTCATCGCAACTTCATACAAATCCTTATCGACGTCTGCATCGGGCATTTCAACGCACATTGCACGATCGATTTCGTTTGAATTGATTTTTTAGTAAAGCCGTTTGAAATGATTTTCTTAGTAATACAACTCGTGCTTCCAAATGATTAATATCTGCGCATGTGGCAATACTACCTTTTGCCATTTCACTGAATGCATCAGCAGCGCACAGATCCGAGTACTTCATTTTTTACCATTAAATTTATCAGCGATTTCAGTTTCCATATGAAAATATGTGCTGTGATAACATGCCTATGCATCGGCGATTGCCTAGGAAGTACGAGATTTTGTACACAATCCCTAACTGAATAGCATGTGATTGTAATGAATAGATCATCCATAATGGCGAACATACGCAACTGCATCTTGAGCATACTCATGCATATTGCGTACACTGTCTGGATATGAAAATGGCTGTGATTTCCAACTGCATTTCGCAAATGAATGAATTCTTCTGAGCGAAGCTTAGTTTCTTTCAAACGGATGAATATCAAACATTCGTCTTTCACTTGAAAGCTGGCATAAATAATGTTATTATAATTTCTGCGCCGAACGACATCATTTGGAAACACGAGTTGAATATTCTAATTTTAGATAACCAATGCTTTGATTCGGCGATATATCTGGCAAGCAAAGTTCTTAATGGTTCTGATGGTTCTTCAAGTTGAGGTAGTTTAATTTTTCCGGCGGCACAACACATTCCTTTCGTCTTGTAAGCTTGACTTTACATGATCGTAAAAAATTTTCGTTCCGTTTAGTGCAGTTACTTCTTTCTTACTGAAAAAGCCTGCAGCAGTAAACTGCGGACTCAAACTGTAATCATAAATATGCATAATTTTGTTAATATTTATATATTTTAGTTAATTTTCAACTGCTTAGGTTTCAAATTATTTGAGAAAGTTTATTAAAAAAATTTAGTAGTATATAAACTAAATGTATCGTAAATTTTAGAACTTAAAGAAGAAAAGAATGCATTTTACAAGTGATAAATCGAGGAACATTTGAAATGCTTTTATTGGTTTTTAAATTTCTAAACATTTAGTAATTTGCCGTTCCATTTGTCGAGATTTTTGATACTCAGAGAATTTTCTGTGAAATTTCAACCAGTTCCTTTAATTTGTCTCTAAAGTTTTTTTCTCGAAATTAAATCGATATTGTACTGAAATTTTTCTGAAATAAAGGAAATAAAAATGTTCAATATTCCATTTTAACCCTAAACATTGCATGGTTTTTTCTTTTTCGGAAGCCTAATCGGCATTTTGGAAATTTTTTGCAAAAGTGTTTTTTTTTTTTTTCGCAAGTTGTTGAAATTAAGAAAATTAAAATAGCGCAAGATAAACTATTGAAGCTTCTGGGCCATTTCAATTGAAGAGATTGCAATTCCCAATTTGATAGACATTTGCATTCACGATCAACAAAGCTCATTGTCAATCTTATAATTGTGCGATTTAGATCAACGGGTAAAATTTACGAAAAGAAACAATTCAAGACACAATCTAATATTAGAAATCAGAGAGATAATTCTTAAATTGCTTGAACGAAACATTTGATATACTATCTTGACTTCGACATTTGTGCGATGCAACTACATTCCCCGCAAATAAAAAAATTAACGAGTCACGTTTCTCCTTCTCCATTTTGTTGCTCCAGATTGGTCGATCTCGTTTTGCTTTTCTGTTAATCGGAGCTTTTTGGCAGTAAACGTGACTATCGTTTCAACGAGTAAACATATCAGTAAACATGTAAACTTTTCAGTAAACATGTTCGCCTTTTGGTGACAAACATTTTTATCGTTTTAGCGGGAAATACATTTGTTCTTTTATTTTTTTTGTTTCGGCTTTAAGCACGTTAATTTTTGTTCTTCGATTTGAAACTGTTGAATTTTACCGTTCTTTGTTTGCATTAATTATATTTTTCGGATTTCTCCGAGATTCCGACGATAAATGGAAACTTTAATAAGGTACGTCGTTTGGTAACACTTCTAATTTGTAATACGATAAGATTTCCGAGACAACTTCTTAAACTAATTTCGAATGTATTTATTCCGGATTGTATTCGTGGTAACGATTCCGGATTGTTTCATTATAAACCTTCTTTAGGCTCACTTCTGGGTAATTTCTTCAGTTGGTCTTTAATTCAGCTGATTCAGAATTGTTCTTTCTTAACTTTTCTTGGACCTTCCTCCTCTTCACATCGGTTACTAACTTAATTAAAACTGTTGAGTTCATTCATTCTTTGAATGAACTGAAGTCTGGGAGCTATCCTCATAATTTGTAGCACAACATATATTGCACGAACACATTAAGAAACACAATCTTTTCTTTCTATTGCAACCATTAAACGCAAGTCCTGCATGAAAACAATTGGTGCATGTCTATTTTCCCTCATTTGTTTCATTCGTTGTTTGAAAGTAAGATAAGTATGGCATCTGCTATCTGCTATGCAGTAGTACCAATTACAAAAGGTGCAGGATCATTTTTTCTTACTACTTCTGGTAATTTTTCTTTGGTTTCAATTTATTTCAAAGCCGTTAGATTCTGTTTGGTTTCTCTCGATTGAACCTTCTTCCCTAGTAAGAAATTGAGTCCTAGTTACTTCTTCATTTTTTTGAACCAATTCTGCCAAGAACTGTAAGAATGTAGTAACATTCCAAATGTCTTGCCCAAAATCCAACTCGGTAACCTACTTTTTCAACTCGGTAGCCTACTTTTTATGGTTTCGATGCTAGGATGCTCTAGGCTGTCATCTATAGCTTCTAGCTGTTATAAGTAATCTTTCGATTGTTTCTACTGTCTTAAACAAACCGAAGAAAATTTTCATACACATGATTTGTAATTCTGGTAGATATGTTGAATCATTTCTTACATCTTGGATAATCTCTAACCCTTAACTATGTCAATGACTATTGTACATCACGCGCTAACAAAGGCGCATTCTCATGATCTAACACGCTCTCTTCTATCATCTTATACCAGGTCAATATTTACTACCATGCTAACTAACGCCCTCTTCCCCCTTTTTATTATTTTATATTCCACAGGAGCGGTTTTGTATTTCCGATCGGTTTTTTATATTTCCCTTTATTCCGTCTAACTTTCTTTTTTATCATTGATTTTGTCATGGTGATGTTATTGATTTATAATTTGCATGTCGTGTCATGTAATCCATTTTTTTTTATAATAATAAAAGTATAATTACCCAAGTTTGAGATTCAACCGCAATTCAAATTGCTTATCGCTTCTATTTACATGACACATCTGTATCTACTGAGCAAGAACAGGAATTTAAATAAATCCGACTGATCATGCAGCACAATTACTCACGACAACAAACATAGTTCATTAACTGCCACTAAAAGTTATCTTTCCTTTAGAAAAAAATTACGACAGTTTTTGATACCCAGAAGTGAGATTCATAATGGCAGTAAATACTGTCGCAGGTTCATGGCAGCAAGTATAATGGTAGCAAATATCAAGAATCAGCATATCTGAACACAGCAATCAAAAGGACCAGAACTTCTAATTTATCTAATTTTTGTTAAATATTTTCTTCCTAAATAGTTCAATTCCTTCAATTGGGAATGTTAGAACAACCGAATTCTGGAAAATGATTTTTTGTTCGTAATGCAAACGATAAATAACATTTTTGTACACATATTCGCTTTTTGTACTTCAAATCTACACCAATGAATTTAACAAAAGCGCAACTTTTGTCGGAAATTCCGAGAAACCTTGTGATATCAATTGTTTAATTCAAATATTTTTGTTGCCCTTAATTGTTGTCTTAGTATGCAATCGATAATTCAACTATTGTAGTCTCGTTCACGCGCCAATGAAGGCGCGCTCTCATTTGCTAATAATGGCTCCTTATTGTAGATCAAACCCTATAATCGTTGTCTCTTTATAAATAAGCATAATTTTGAATACAGATTCATTGTTTTTCAAGGGTCGTTATCACGAGGGCGGTTTTAATAGGTCATGATTGCTTTAGTCTCTTTCCCTTTGGTTTCTGGTATCATCACTGGAACTTTTTGTTCATATGATTGAAATTGTAGTGGTCATATTTGTTGTTGTGTTATCAAAATTTCTTGATAAACGGTTTAATTACCCAAGTTTGAGATTTTATCAACAAGGAACGAAACAATTTACAGCAATTTATTGCGCTAACCGAACTTCCTTTCTTTTACATATTTTAACACTAATGTTATCGACCATTGGCGGTCTCTGTCCCAGTTATTAAAAATTTCTTTATTACCCACTTTTTATTACATCAGTAATTTTACCATTAAATTTGTTTTATTGATGCAAAATTTGTAATTGTCATGTGTAATCTCGTCATCAAATTTTTCGAATAAAGGATTTAATTTTCCTAATTTGAAATTCGACTGCGCCATGCAATCAATTTTCCCGACACACCTCAATATACTTTAAAATTTTATTTTCAGGCTTGCGGCCCATTTCATACATCGGAGTCGAGTGGTCCGAATGGCATAATGGTACGAAGGAGCAAAAAGTCCATGAGACAGAGGACCTCCAGGAATGCAGGGAGCAATTTGATAACAAGAACCGCAAGGAAAGGAAGGTATTGGAAAGAGATAGAGGACTGGGAAAACTGGAGGTGGCAATTTGGGAATGTTAAGATAAAAGCTGCTAGCAATGAAATTTGTAAAAAATGTTTAGGAAATAATAATTCTTCCCAGTCATATCAGTTTTTTAGTGTGATTATTTCATTCACACCACGTATTACATCATAATTAGTGTCCTTACGCAATTTTTCTATGAACCTTGGATTTAAATTCTGAAGTTTCCGAGGGAAATGATTTGTTATATTTTCAAATCAAGCTTTATCACATCTTCAACATTTTTGATAAAATTTCATGAATCATATATTTAACTTTTTTTTTTTCAATGAAATATTTGAAACACTTCAGTCATGTATTTAAGTTTGTGAAAAAGTTTAGGATTCCTAATGATTTTTTCGATTATATTCGCTTCAATACTACGTTTCCGTTTCTTCCAGAGGATTACAAAATATTTAAAACATCTTAGTTTTAGTAAACGAGTTCCCAGAAGAATCATATTTACACTCTAAATATATAAGGAAGAACACACATCTGTATTTATTTGTCATATGATCAATTTCTGGAAATTATTTCTAGAATGTCATGATTTATATGATAAGAAAAAGCAGAAAGTACTCAACAGTTTTCATGACTTGCAAATGTTTTTCTATTTATCAGTCTTTACAATCATTTACAATCATTAAGCAAAAAGCGAGACATTAATCCTTACAAATATTAGCATGTTTTACAACCATTTATACATGTTTTATAGTCATTTACAACTCTTAAACGAAACTCATGAGCATCATCAGCAGACTGGATAATGAGAAACAAAGAACTTTTGTGCGCAATGAAATTACAAATTTTTGTTATAAACAGCATTTGAGTTTTGTCAGCATTTCGATTTACCGACAGTTTTTGTTTTTCAAAATTTGTTCTTTCATCCAGCTTCCCGAAATTTCGATCAGTCTGATTCTTGACCATTTGTTTTAATCTTCTTTTGTTGGCTTTAAATTATCGCATAAAAAAGTCTGTGTAGCTTTTGCGGATACTATCAATAATCTTCGATGTCTACCTTTGCTGCATTCGATACTATCATTTCAGGAAAAATCCTTGAAAAATTTCTTTGCTTTATAAATTCTTAAAAGATTTACATCTAATATTCCAATTTCAAATTATGAATGGATGATTTTTTAAATTTGCTTGATTAATTTTCATCTTAGATTCTGAGAGTTTTCTGACATTTTCATACTATAATAGTTATATAATGTTTCTGCACCTTCAAAAATAATAACGGAACTTTTAAATTCTAATCAACAATTATGATTTGTCTCAAGAAATTATGGACTATGATTAAGGGGACGGTTTTATCCGTGAAAAATTTCTATTGAAGGATGACGAAAACTAAATACTTTGTTTTATATCTCTTTTCTTTCATCTTTTCCAAAATTTCAGCGATCAAAAACTTGAATGTTTGTGGAAAGAATTTGAAAATCCCTACTACTTATGAATGCAACCAATTTCAGATTGCCAAAACTTTCAGTTTCAATGCATTTTTTCAGCACTTTCCTATTGTTTATCTGTGCTCTTTTCGTAACAAGAGTAAGTTCCCCAACAAATTTTAGATAAGAAAGAGCATGTTTGGAAGCAAGCTTCAATATATCAGCAAATTTTATTTTCAGGCTTGCGGTCCATCACAAACGGCGGGACCGAGTGGGCTGGCTGGACAAGATGGCAATAAAGGACCGACAGGGCCACCAGGAATACCAGGATTGCGAGGAAGAACGGGACCGATTGGAAAGCAAGGAAAGACGGGACCAAAAGGCATTCCTGGGAATCAAGGACAATATGGACAGTGGGGTGAGCCAGGAGGAGTTGGGAAAAAAGGACCATCAGGAAAGGTGATAATGGCACGTTGAAGCATAAAGACAGCAATGGTGAAATTAATGAGAAAATACAAGGCATTTCCTTCCAATCTTATCAATTTTCTTATTTAGATTATCTTCTTTTGCAACAATGTGTTATAAGTGTGTCCTCATTGTATCACGAAATTCGTGTTATCCCATCTTGACGGAATTTGTCTATGAATGTTGAAATTGATGAGACAAATGATTTATTATATCTTTAAATCACAACCTCATCACGTTTCCAGCATTTTTGATGGTAACTTCCTTAACCACGCACCTCATTCATATCTTTAACTCAATGAAATATTTGGAGCACTTCAGATATGCATTTTAAAGTATGAGACAGTTTACTTTCGAATTTATTGCATGCCCAATTTTCAGCATTCAAGCGTTAGTAAAATCGAAATATTGTTTAAACCAGTATTTCCAAAGTAAATCATTTATTCATGTCATTCAGTGATTTGGATTGTTTATAATGATATAAAGATTTTTCTCTAACCACACGAATATCTAAAAATATTATGAACATTTTCTTCCAATCATTTGAACTACTTGGTAATATTATAATCATCTTCGAATATGATAATCAAAAACAACGAAATATGATAGATATTTTTAACTTTTATAACAAAATTCCTGTCAGTTGTCGAATTTTTTAAGGATGAATAACTTTTACTTTAATTGACAGTTAAAGACTTACTTTTGTCATAGTGAGCAAGAGTGCTGCGAGACCAGTCGAATTTATTTGAAAAATTATTCTTGTCCAATGAGTACATGTACAGAAACAGAAAACCGAATTGAATTACTTTTAATGCTATTGGTGGATTGAGAGTTATTGGGCGCATTGAATATCGAGGAAACGATGCAAATAAAGCTTCTGGAGCTTCTTTGAGTCAACGAAAAACTATTTCGCTATCACTTTTTTTTTTTTGGGGTAAGTAAATCAGTGAACTGACTCAGTGCCAAAACAGTATTAAACAGTTACAATCATAATGAAATACAACTGTCCCTTTTATACCATTTGGAAGAAGTATGCTGCTTATAGAATTACATTAAGGAAGCACAACATTAAGTTAATTAAAAATAATTGCAAATTACAAAAATGATAGAGTAAAAAAGTTGATATCATAAATCTCTCGGAATCATTGTTATCTTTATTGTTATGAGGAATTGCTTAAAATGCTCTTGGCATTTTTCAAAAAACGGAGATACTCTCGGAAATGGAAATTTTTAATGAAAAAACTCTCATCGGAAACTCAAGGACTGATGCGTTTCAATTTGGTTCAATTATGCTTCATTAAATCTTTATCAATTTTAAACTTCAGTAAAGTTCCTAACAAAATCTTCCTACTACTGATCAATTAAGAACAGCTATTCATATCTTGTGATCTTTTGCGACAATCATTTTATGATACACTAGCCGGACCCGGCCAGGCTCCGCGTGGCAGATCCACCTATCTATGGGGACTGACCATGCTTCGCGTGTCCGGCTCCAGTTAATCTATATAAATAGAAATTTCAATGTTCGTTTGCTCAAAATTTAAACCTCTGAAAGCTCTTCACATGTACATTATTTATATTAAAAATCTTAATATCGGAAAGTCTTTGACATATTGCTTTGAAATTTTGACACAAAGTTGCAGTCGAATACGCGCATGTTTTTAAATATTCATCCACTGATTTGAAATTTTTATACGCATTGCATTCGAATAGGCAAACACTTTTAAACAATTAAGGCGAGAAATTCAAGCTTTTCGTTTGTTTTTTGCTTTATGAGAAACGTGATTCGTTAATTTTTTTATTTGTGGGGAATGTAGTTGCATCGCACAAATGTCGAAGTCAAGATAGTATATCAAATGTTTCGTTCAAGCAATTTAAGAATTATAAGATTGACAATGAGCTTTGTTGATCGTGAATGCAAATGTCTATCAAATTGGGAATTGCAATCTCTTCAATTGAAATGGCCCAGAAGCTTCAATAGTTTATCTTGCGCTATTTTAATTTTCTTAATTTCAACAACTTGCGAAAAAAAAAAAAAAACACTTTTGCAAAAAATTTCCAAAATGCCGATTAGGCTTCCGAAAAAGAAAAAACCATGCAATGTTTAGGGTTAAAATGGAATATT
>KZ271132.1:0-10020 GCA_002249935.1 Onchocerca flexuosa
TTTTTAAGTGAAACGTTTGCGGATGCACTGTTATACTCGAAAGTACCTAGTGTTACACATGGATCATTTAAACGATGTTAAGGAGGAGTTGATGAATAATCTGGCATATTCAACGAAGCTAATATAGGCAAATTGTACACCGTGCATATGGATAATTCGTCCTTCGTATGTTGCAAGTGAATGCGTATGTCCAAACTTTTCCAGACTGAAAATTGTCAACGGCGTTGCACATGCCACTTTTCGCAGTGCATGCGAAGCTTTGAATTTATTAAGGAACGACCAATATTGGGATGCATAAATTAATGACGCATGCAACATATAACATCCAAATCAAATTCGTGCATTTTGCAATCATATTGACCACCTTCTCTCTTTCAAGTCAGAGAGAGTTATAGGAAAATACGAATTGTAAATAGCTGAAGATATTCTTCATCAGATATGCAAGAAAAATTCAAATATGACCATGGATTTCACAGTAGAAATTTACAGTGAAGTGCTGATAATAATTGAAGACGTGCTCACAAATCTCGTACAAAGTTCTCAATCACTTGGTATTGCCATCATTGAATCTATTTGCTCTTGTTCCGCTCGATGTAAAATTGCGTCGCCAGTAAAGTAATAAGACAGTGATTTTTGGCATATTTGCAATTAAATATTTCTAAGCTAAAGTTTGAACAAAAAAAAGCATTTACGATCAAATAATGCAAACCGCCAATGAAGTTGGAGAAATTTTTTAGATGCACCAGGAGGGACTGATGAAACGTTAATAACTAGACTGATTATGAAGCAATTAGATCTCAAAACGATATAATCTTAGCTCTTGCATCGTATGGAATAGCTGGAACATTGCTGCCAAGTAGGAGAACTACTCATTCTGTTTTGAAATTACTATTGTACATTAGTTCATTAAAAATCCCACATGCACCATTTTCAAAGCATCCAGCATGAGTAAGGTATTCCAGAAATATAAACTTATTGTTTTAGATGAAAGTAAAATGGCGCACAAAAAATGGCTCAAGGTTCTTAATCGGTCATCACCAAATTTGCTTGGAAACAGCAGACCACGTGATTTCTTGACCGACACAACGGAGAAAATAAAAATTTCAAATATGCTTCTCCAGCTGCAGAAAAATCGATGGGTTTGAATATTCTTTATCAATTGTTGAAAACTGGGGATGAAAAGGTGCCGTTTGATCGGACAACAGAATGAATTTTATTGCCTCATGTAGCTATTTTCTTTCTGATAGTAACAAAATTGTAAGGTTGAATTCTATTCTTCCGTTCTCACAGTTTCTTCAAATCTTGTTGCTTCGCTCACTTGCAAAAGAATCTTAAACATGGGTAATTAAACCTTTTATTATGATTATTTTATTAATCAATGGACACAGCAAATATTACAACAATTACATCAACACTACAACTTTGATATTATCAAAGGACAACTTTCATAGAAAATTACATACGGAAAGAGGAAGATGAGATTGCGAAATAAAGAAAATTGATACCACGAGCTGAACGATCGACCGAGCTCATAGCAGCTATTAGTTGAAAATGATTTTTGTCTTCAGGACCCTCATCTTCTTTGTGGGTGGTGGATCCTGGTATCAGTTTGGTGAGACAAGAACGACCCTTTGTTGTCTCATGGACATGCGCCTTTGGTGCGCAGGAAATTGTGCTTATCGTTAGCATGATGGCGAGAGCTTTTTTACAGCTCATTGACATGATAGGCAAAAAACGGTTTTACAATTAACAATTAATTACATCAAATATGCAATTTCAAATTTAAATCAGAGAGATCAGCGACAAGTGATATATACAATTTGTGATTATAGGTAAATTTAAGTTTTTTAGATAATAATAATAAGTAATGGCAATAAATAATAATAAATAGCAATAGAGATATGCAATAATAAATAATGACAAATAATAACAAATGATAGTAAATAATTTTTAAGTACTTTTATTTTGGATGATTAAGTAATTAAAATATAGTCAGACTTTTTCTAATATTTCGGTGCAGTTTGTCAAGTTTTTTAATGAAGTGCAAACCATAAATGACAATTTCAGTCGTACCATTTATTATTATTATTCTATTATTTGATGTCCTGATACTTCTAAGATAAGATTTTGAAAAATTAGGTGTAATTGAAAGATCATGAATTTATTAGGCTCTTTATCACAAGAAATATGAGAAATAAGAAGATAAACATACTGAAATATCGTATTAAAGAATAGCAACCAATTAAAATTTGGAAATTCCTTCCTCATTTGTTCAATTGTCATTTTGTTGTACATTTCAGCAATATTATGCCGTAAATCTTCGGATAATGTGATCTGAATTAATTCAATTTAATTCATTAGTATTGCATACAAGTAATATTTAATGTTACTCTTAATAGATGATCATATAACATTTGAAAATGAAATTATTTAAGAAATGAAAGACCATTTTGCTGGATCGTTCCTCAAATTCGACTGTTGAATCTTTTGTTAAAAAAAAAATTTATAGCGGCTCTAGCACATTCTATTTATCCGTAGATTGATTGCAATCTCACTTTTTTCCTGCCAAAATGTTCTGCGGATCTGCATCAAAATGCCAATGTGACGAAAAATAGTTGCTTACCACGGTTATAAATTTTATCCAAAAAATTGAATCAGAATTTTGATGAGAAAAAACAGATTAACGTTGAACCATTCAAGAAATTTTGAAAAATTCTGAAAGAAGATCAAACTCTCAAATCCATTCTGTTTCTTGAAGTCTCGAAACTTGACCTTTCATCGAGCTTCCCGGACTCTCATTAATTGTTGATCTTTCATCATCCGACCCATCGTTTTTTTATTCATTTTTAAATCATCCATAAGACGATTTTTATTTTATAGATGGTATCAAAAATCGTTTGATGTTGCATTTTGCGGTATTCAACATAACTATTCTTGATTTATGCTTTCATTTTATGATTTCCGGAAAGATTCATACCAGATCTTTCAATTTTCATCACATAGAAGATTTATCTTCGAATTCGCTTTATTAAATTGAGTTTAAATCTTAAATCTTGCATCACATTTCTGGTTTTATAATAAGTTCTGGAATAATGCAATTCGTTATATTTCTAAAAATACCGTAGTTTTTCAACGTGAAGTTTTCAAATTCTGTTCTATCAATCCTTAAAGAATCCGGTATTTCTCATGTCGTCAATGAGCAAGAGGTATTTTTAAGGTGTCCATCAGCGGTCTTTCATTCAAACTCCTTCCCTCTTTCGAGACAAATAAGTCATTCTACGCCATTTAGTCATCATTCTGCTCGATAATGAATGAGATTCTTAAACGTTATGCATACTTGTCTTTTATATTTTTATCGAATAACCTTCTAAAGATGAAAAGTGTCACTATCTATATTGCAGTTCAACAGGATGACGGACTGATTTAACATTTTGAAAACACTCTTAAGGATTCAATCAGAGCAAATCATCATAATGTGATGTGGGAATTGAGTGGATAGTTTTAAGTATTAAATGGGTGAAAGATATTTTACTTACCTAATACGTGTCTAAATCGGTCTGTAAAATGCAGCGATTTGTTTTTTTCAGAAGATCCCGCTCTAGAAGCAAAGCCAGAATATTCGTTATTGTATCGTGAATTTTCGAAATTTCATCTTCTTTCAAACGAATTGATGTATCAAACTCCAGAGACTGTCTTTTCCTCCTTTGATACCCAAACTGGTATGGAATCAATTATTTAACCATATGTTCTTTTTGTCTCGAAGTAGGAGTAGGATCCGGTATTACAGTAAATATGGCTGGAAAAAAACATAATAACTAAAACAGTAACATATTTTTTGAACACAAGGATAAGGAAACATGTAAAATGCATATGGAAAATTAATAAAAGCGTGTGGTATATTTGTATGACATACTTACGACAGAATGAAAGGGAGGCGATTTGCAATTTCCTGCTAAGCTTATAGATAAATGTGGAAACTCTATAAAATTATCATGCATAAGATCAAGTTGTCTTCATAGTTGTCCGTCATGGCTACATTCGATGTCTTCTTGATAAGTTGCAGTTTTGTACATTCATAATTGTACATTCAGCAGCAATAATTATTTGCTTCTAAGAATTTATTATCTCATCAGTGTGAATCTTCGGTTTTTGTGATTATTGTAGTCGACCGCCTTCCATCGAAAAAATGCCGTTGTATGAAAGAAAAAATTGCTTGCATTGTATGAGTTTGGTTTGAGTGCCATCGCATCATACTTCTTGAAAGTTACCTTGCTTGCAGAAATGTAGAAATCAATACTGCTGTGAATGCATTACAAGAAAATGATATTGTGGAGAGTATTTAATATCTTCTTATTGATTACTATAGTTTCTGCCGAAGTTTACTCATCTCTATTCTCGCTGAAAGCAATAATTGGAGCTGAGAGAGATATTCCAGTAATAATTAATGGTTACGTGAAAAAAGAGTCAGAAAGACTTGATTATCTAAAGAAGTAAGCGGTTTTTATTTTGTTTTGAGTTTTATTCCTTTACTTTTCATTTTATTCTTCACTTTAATTTCACTACACTTAAATTCAAACTTCGTGATTACACCTTCTCATCTCACTGCCAGAATATTGTGGCATAAACGCTAATTTTCGTAACAAAGAAAACTGACTGATGAGATTTTTGAGAATGGAATTAAGAATTTATTATCCCAAACGATTGCTACTCGAAGTAACTGTTAAAAAATCTTATCGATGAATTTTTGAAATATATTAGTTTTTGAAAGCGATTGAAGACTTTTTTTTAGGAATTTCTGTACCATTGTCAATACTCGATGTGTCTTTCCACAAGTTATTGGTATAATTTTAGGTTTGCTCAGGTAGTAAAAGAACATAATGATAAAGCTATCCGAGATGGTGAAGGGGTGATAAGACACCCAATCAATGCTTTCCTGTTATTTAAAGAAATGATCATAAATTGGAACAAAGCAGTGAAGATTATGCAGTTCAATTCTGTCGATAATGTCATCCATAACGTGACTAGTTACCGGGCTATTAAGCGTATCACTTATCCTACAGAGGTTCCTTTCATCTTCGCTTTACAATCCTTTCTTTGATATATTGGTATGAATGACCATCTGTCGGGAGATATTTTGAATTTTATTATAATTTATCCGCAGCCGATAAAGGTTAATTTTTTCTTTGGATATGAATGTTATGAAATGAAGGACAAAAATGTATCAATTTACGCCATTGAACACCATAAACCAAAATATTTGGACAAATGGTTTGCAAAGTTTTGCTATGAAGGCTCGCTTTCCTGTTCGTCATCGTCTCTTTCGGTTATCCGTTTCATCGTCTTCGCAATGTTTACCACTTTCAGCATCTTCAGAATCCTATATATCTGCAATACTTTCTTGGACATCTTCTTTAGGCATTGCATTAAAATCGGGTTTATAAATCGCATCCAGGTCTCACATCCAGGTTTATAATTTCTCTTAGTGAGAGATACGCTGTTCAAATCATTGAACTATGCACTGTTGATTGTTTACGATGAATTATACAAAGCTGGAGTTTTGTTTAATGTTAAATTATAAAGTAATAAGTCACAAGTTATTCTTCAGAATCCAAGGCGCAAGTCTGATGGAAAGAGAATAATAAATGAAGATGAAATGAAACAACCAATTGGGGATTTTATTCAAGATGAGAAAGTTAGATCCAAATTTATGAGCTATTTCAATAATTTCCTTAACAGGTTGAATAACTCCAGTTTCATTGCTGGCCATCACAACTGAAACTATTACTCTAAGTTTTTTTTTTTCTTTTTTCTTTTAAGTTATTTTCTTTTATCTGTATTTTTTGGTTGTCTCAGAGGTATCGAGTAACCGAGGAAAAGGATTTTATTTCTAGCACCATTTATAGCATAAATAAATTCATCTTTACCTCAAATCAACTCCAGGCATGCAATTTTTTGTCTTTCTTTGAAAATGCAAAACTTTATTTCCTTTTTTGTCCTGAATTGTATACTGTACAATATTCTAAAAATAGCTTTAAGACTTTGTATTTGTTACTATTTTTAAATTCTTTTTGTACTATATTTTTTATTTCATCTATTGATTTACCCTTCTTGATTCTTCTTATTATTTATGGCATTGATAAATTGTTCTCTCTGACCTTCTTTCAGTAATATATTGATGAATTCAGAATTGAAGTTATCAGTTGAAGAAAACTAAATACCCTTATTTTTATCAAAAGTTAAGTTATAAGTATATTATGGAATTTTTATGTTATTTTCCATATCAAATAAATTGGCCTAATTCCGTTTTAGGCTGTTAAACTATTGCGAGCGTTAATTTGAATTTAGTGTCTTATGTAAATGATCTACTAAATTCATTCTCAATATAATTAGGTGTGTTTAGTAGTGGAGATGATTATGACGTCAAATAATTACAAATAATTAGTGATATAATATTATGGGGCACTGTATAGGAGGATCTATCAGGCGCAGCAATTGGTTTGTTACGTTTGCAAGATACGTATCAAATGGATACCAGGGATATTGCTGATGGGAAAATCCTAAATTCTCAGATGCGAACAGTTGTTTTGACTGGTTAGTTTCTACCTCTAAAAAATAATTTGCAGAAGCATTAGGTAAGGAATTTTTTTTTTACCTCTTCTTTACTTTCTTAAGATAGAATAGATGTTGAAAAGAATATGTCGATTTCAAAATTTCGAATCTTGTAGCTGGAGATTGTTTTGAAATTGGTCGTGCAGCATACCGTGATTATGATTATTACCACGCCATTATGTGGATGCAAGAAGCGCGAGAGCGTATCGAGAAAGAGACAGTGCCAACGGCGAACCTTGAAGATATACTGGAATATCTGGCTATCTCACTGTATAAAAAAGGTAATCTGAAACGAGCTTTGCTGCTTACGGATGAACTGTGTCGCATGAGTAAGTATTTATTATTATTTTCTTTTTTTAATAGAAATAATTACTAACCCAACTTGCAACAGAGATGTTATGCGTCAGTAGCGAAATTAGTTTCATGTGCAAATACGAGTTGTCACAGTTATGGGTTGTTAGTTCCTCTCAAATTCTTGTGTAGCAACAAATGTTTTATTCTGTTCGTACTACAGATCCGGATCATCCACGAGCCAAAAAAAATGTAAGGAGATATGAAGATTTGCTGGAAAATAATGAAATTCAACGTATCGATATGCGACGAGACATCCCACCAATAATTAATGTACGACATGAAAATGGCTTGGATAAAGGTGTAATGTTGGTATACGAAGCATTATGTCGACAAGAAATGCCCATCGTAAGTGCTTCACAGCCATATGTTTAATTTTTTCGTGTTAAGATTCAAAATCATTTAGTTCTCTCGGTGACCCATATTCACCAATCATAGAAGTTTTAACTTTTACATTATATTTAGTAAAAGCATTAGCACTTACACCAATATTAACTCTTATCATATTATCGTATTCTACATATTCATTATAAAACAGTTGATTTTCATTCGTTCGTCTCGTTAACCCATATTCAAATTAGTAAATACCTCTTGACTTTTAGGATCAAACGATATTCCATCCGCCAAAAATTTTCCCTCCACAGGTTTTGATGAATATATAATCGGCTTCGATTCTTCTTTTTTTTTTCTCCCTGTCCTATTTTTTGCTCGTAATATTTTAGAATCTTAAGTTTATTCTTACAATAAAGTATTTTATACATCACATTAGAAATTTAGCTTCACTCCTTTAGTTGTATTTGGATTCAATTTACTTTGTTGCCTGCTCGAAATTTCGAGATTTAATAATTTTGAATTTGGCGGATTTCATGCAGAACACAAAGGCACAGTCGCTATTATATTGCTATTATAAAATGGATCATCCGTATTTGCGTCTGGCACCATTCAAAATAGAAATTATTCGCCAAAATCCGTTGGCTGTATTGTTCCATGACATTATGTCGGACGAGGAGGCACGAATTATTCAATTGCTTGCAAAGCCTAAGGCATGTTTAAGGCTTCTTGCTTTATATTATAGTACTGCAAGAGGAAGAAGGGTAGAGCGGGTGATGTATTTACTTCAGACTTGACAGAATCGATATCTCAACAATTTCAGTTGAAACGATCTAAAACTTACAATTTTATGACTGGAAAATCTGAGTCGGTCTCCTTTCGTGTTGCTAAGAGGTAAATTTTCTTTTATTCCACTTATTATAAGTTTCACGAATAATATTTATATTAAATTGTAAAAAAAATAAGATTGTCAAAGGAAGAAAATTTTCATCATTTTTCCTTCATTTTTAATTAATTAACGACAAACGAATGACACTGGTTACTATTTCAAATGAAAATATTTTATCTGTTTGATAAGCTGGGAAGAAAATCAACCTAATCTTGTTTCTGACTATTAAATTTTCACTGGCTAATGATTTTATTCTCAGTGCCCGTTTGAGACCGACGGAACATGAGATAGTTGAACGCATCGACAGACGTCTTGAACTGGCAACAAATCTCGAAGTAGAAACGGCGGAGGATCTTGGGGTCATTTTTTCAGATTCCGAAAATTCAAAATAGAGATCCAAAAAGTTCAAAATCATGAAAATTGCCATTTTCATTGTTTTCTGTTGTTTCAAGCAGATATTCTTAGAAAATGTTGGTAGTACCATAAGAATTTTTTCACTTCATGAGGATCATGATCAGGAAGATCGAATATTTCATAAATTTCACTTTGAACATCGAAGATGTTTCAGGTTCATAGTTATGGAATTGGAGGACAATATGAACCTCACTTAGACTGTGCATTGATAAGTTTTATGTCTACTGCTATTCTGATTTTCATCATCAATGTGTTGTTATCCATCATGCGATTTTTTAAGTTTCTTTCCAATTAATCTTCGAATGAGAAATTTGAAAAATTTGGTAGATAGAAATGATGCAACTTTTCAGAAACAGATATTTTTTAATTGCTGTTACAAACAAGACCAAAAAGCATTAGGAAATTTTATTACACATTGCTAATAATTAATTTTTCATTTGAATTTTTTTTGATAAGTTGACACGTTAATAACTCAGTGTCACATTTTCAGGAAGGAGAAGAGTGCTTCGGAAAACTGGGTACTGGGAATCGAATAGCTACAATTTTGATCTATGTATTCATTTATTTCTATTTTATTTGTTTCTTAATAGTTTTTGGATAATTCAATCCTTTTAATTAAAAATGCTTGTGCAAATAATTGTTTTCATTTGATTACAGATGACAGAACCGGAAATCGGAGGTCGGACAGTATTCGTGACCAGTTCGAAAATATCAGTGCCATGTGTCAAGGTGAGCTATTAAACATTAGATGCTGCACACCAGGCAAATGCCGTCATTACACAAAATTTCTTTTGACGATTTCTGCAGAGAAATAGAGTCTAAATTTCAAATGCAGCTTCATTATTTACAGAAAATGATTATTTCATTTTATTAGGTTGAATAAGAGAAAATTTGTGCGACAAAGGACAGAATAAATTAAAATATATATATGATTGAATTTTTTGAATTTTGCAAATATATTTCTGTCCATAATTTGCTTTTTAAATTTTGCTCCGAAAAAAAAGTTCCATAAATTTGTTATAATCAAGAAAAAGTGGTATTAGATATGCCTGATTAATTGTAGTTTACTTTCTGCATGATTAATACAGTATTTGGATTTCTGCAGAATGCAGCATTGTTCTGGTATAATTTGATGCGTAGCGGTAAAGTCGATATGCGTTCTCGACATGCTGCATGTCCGGTATTAACTGGAATTAAATGGGCAGCAAACAAATGGTTCCATGAACGAGGGCAGGAATGGCGTCGACCGTGTGGTTTGAATCAGTTCGATCAGGAACGATACGTGGGTGATTTAGAGATTCCCAAGTCGAAACATCATTTAAAAACTAGATCAGAAGCCGAGAAACACATAAAAATGGTCAGAAAACACTGGAAATTGTAGATGCAAAATCTGGAAGAAAGTAAGTAATTGTGGAATTCCGAGAAGA
>KZ271519.1:0-22228 GCA_002249935.1 Onchocerca flexuosa
GAAAGTAAATAATTCATTCATTAAACGCTCTCTTTTAGTCATACTTATTATTTAAAATACAACAAATGTTTTCCAATTATTAAAATATTGTTAGTATTTCATAATTTAATAATTGGATTTTTGACCTAGTATCTTCTTTGTCATAAAGCATTATTTGAGATTTTCTTAACATTTTTCACTATATAACGAGTCAAGATCATCCACTGAAAGGAAACTTTTAAAGGAAACTGACAATAGAAGAAAATCCCATCCAAGTCTCGATGAGCAGTGCTTCTGAATTGAATCGACCCAATACTATCATTTTTATTTTATCAAATTTTACCAATTTTCAACTCCAGTCTTATTCCTAACAGAATCTACCCAACTTAAAACTTAAAAGAACGAGATCTTAATGTGCCTGGAGTGATGTATTTGTTCGTCATTAATTTGAGGATTTCACGTGACCAAGGGTAAGATTTGCCTATTGGTTTACTTATTTTTTTGAATTTTTTTTGAAAGATATGTTTCAGAATTTGAATTTATTTTCCCAACATACTTCTGTTATATAAATTAGTTCGATTAATTCATTGTATTCATCTTATAAGAATACCTCGGTTTCCCGACAACTTCTTCCATCAATTTAATACAAATAATGAGATTTCTCAGACGAGACCATAACTTATTTCTTTAGGTAATGGTCTCGTCTGAGAAATCGCGAAAGACCCTATTTTTTCGATTCCTGAGATTGACTCTAATCGTCCTATTTTCTAAAAATTCTCCCATAACGCTTATTGATATTTAATTTTCTGACTATCAGAAAAACCTTTGTCAAATTATTGTCTTTTCTGAGTCATGAAAAAAGATGTTTAACACTCTCTCGCAGGAAACAAAAAACATTTTTTTTCTAACACAGATAACCGATGATATACTCGGCAATGTCCTGCGAATGCCGTTATTTACTAGAGGGGCATAATTTAATTTATAGCGTATTCAATAATATTTTTCGTAATCATAGTAAGTTCATAATTCATTTCATCTGTTCAACATTCAGTCAAACATTTCATATTCCTTTTATTCTTTTCTTGTAATTTAAGAGGAATATGAAATGTTTAATTCAGTGCTGCAAAGTAAAGGAATGCATTCAAAGTAAAGAAATGCATAATTTAAATGTTATACAATTTGTTGCTCGACTTTATCTTAAGTGATTTATTTAATATCTAAGAAATCACTTAATAATTTGAAAAAGCATTTATAAGAATGTTGGAAATTAAGCTCAAAATTGGTAACTAAAAAATTCAAATTCGAGCTCAAAAGAAAGCTGTGGGAGTATTCAAAAAATTAAGGTAAAACAAGACATTTTGGACGAAAAATGGCATTTATATGAAATAGTGATTAAATTCGCAAAATTTTACGGCCATTTTTAGTTTGATTATCAACTGAACTTTGCTTATTCCTTAAAAGAGTTTCAAATTTTTTTATTTCAGCACCTCTTTGAATAATCAAAATTTTCTGTCAATAGTTGACCAATTAAATTTTTTTATCAATAATTTTTTGAAATTTTTTAATATATGATAAATCTGACAAATAATATCTAATGAGTTTGAACGAACGAAACAAGACGAGAACAAGAGATAAAAGATAGAAAACAAAAATGATAAGGACAATAATACAATTTACTGAATGTATTCTGTATGTCAGAAAAATCCGAAAATTAATATAGATGTTGAAGGTAAAGAAGCGCGTAATTTCAAATGTACCAATAAACTGATAACAGTAGGGTAAACTGTTTCCTCCCGAAACGATAAATATGTTTACTGCCAAACAATCCAACTAACAGGTAAACAAAGCGACATCATGAGGCGCCAAATTGGAGATCAGGAAAGAATTAGGGATTCCGAAAACATATATAAGGATCGGATTTGGAGCAAGAAGGCATATTCTTATTCCACGACATGTCAACGAGCATCATGTTCCTACAGCAGTTTTCAACAAGGGTTTTCTACCAACAATATTCTACAACGACCTTCAGCAATAATCGATTCGAGTCGTCACAACAATCAACAATGAGGGGCCAGAACTATTTTCTCCTACGAGCAACAAAGGAAGAAATTTAGTGATAAGTTACTTGGACACTTCGGAACAACTGTTTGTTCGTAATTTTTTCCCTTTTAATGAATAACTTTTTCTAACGTGAATTTTCGCATTCACAAAAATTATTTTCACGACACCATAGACGAACTCATTAATCACTTTGCGAATTTCAATGAATAATAAATCAATCAAAAGAATTTCATTACGTTTTAAACGATATTAATTGTTTGCTTCTTTAAAAATGGACAAAGATAAAAAAAAAGAAATAAAACTGCACAATGTTTTATATTATCCATTACATGTACTTATATAGTTCATACTTCAATAATTTACACTTGTTCAACATTTAAAAAAAAATGAAATAAACTTATTCAAATTTATTTGATAACTAGCTGAACCCGCATCGCATATTCGGCTCGAGTTAGACTATTTAAATAAAAATGAAAATTTTCGTTTGTTCAAAATCTTGAAACTACGGAAGTTCTTAAGCAAGCGCCTTATTCATTCAAAACCTTAGATGTCGGAAAGTCCATACCTCCTGGTTTGAAATTTTAACACAACTTTGCATTTCGAAAACGTGCGTGTATATACATGCACTGTTGAAGCTCAGTTCGTTATGTGAGAAAAAAGGAAAGAGAAAACGCACAATTTTATATCGGGAGAAAGACTGCAATCTGATTTGCAGTTTGGTTGGATTTCAGATTCATTCCTGATGCTGTGATTCGGTAGGTCAACAACAGGTTTAAGATCAACAGTAAGTGTAAGCACTTTTTTATGTCATATGTAGAGGTGAATCCTGTTGAGAAAGATTTTATTGATCGATGAAAAGTGTTTCTTCGCAACGAACAATCATCGGAGAATATCCAGGCAAACGATCACTGCGTTAATCTTGCCTTTGTCGCTAAGAATAAAAAAAAAATTGTTTAACTTAATTGTCGGATTGCTGAATTCATGTTGACCACCTGGCAACGGAAACAGAAAACCGATTTTATGATAAATTTGTTCTTTCACTTTGAAAGTTGGCATGAATTATGTTGTTATGATTTCTGTACCGACTGACACCATTTGGAAGCACAGTTGCATTTCCTAGTTTCAGAAACAAACGCTTTGATTTAGCTCTTTATCTAGCAAACGAAGTTTTTAATAGCTCTGGCTGCTCTTCAATTTGAGGCAGTTGCGGTCAATGCATTTCTTTCGTTTCTCTATTGAATTTCAGAATATTGCAATAAGGACACGCTTCAGTTATAGTCGATGAGAACATGGAATAAAACTATAATCATGGGATGGGTTGTACTGAAATGCAAGGCAATTGTAATCACGTTTTCGTTGAACATGGAGCTGTGTTCCAGTTCATCTCCTATTTCTATTTGAAGCCTTTTTGCCATTCCCTACCTGTTGCGTTCATTCCGCTCAGAATGAAAGAAACTGAGGCTGCAGAACACAATCGACATGCTCGCAATTGTGCATCCTGAAGTCCGGTTGCACATCGCTGTGCTAGCATATGAACCATTCTTAGTCACTTTCGCACCTTTGCTGCTGCTTGTTCTTTCTCAGCTTGATTTGCAATTAATCATTGCTATGCTTTTGTTTTGCGAGTTCGACGTTCTAAGCTTGATCTTTCGCCAGACATTAATTGTATATATTAGAGCAATTCAATTGCACTCGAACTATTTTCGAAATTGACTTCAGTTAATTCGAACTTGTCTAGTTGAACTGTTACTACTGCGAAAAATTAAATATTGTATTAAAAAATATTGAGTAAACGTTTCTTCAGAACCTTAAATCTTTGAAGGGTTTTTTGTTTATTGCTTTGAAATTTTGATAGAATGTTACATTGGAATAAGCGCATACTTTACCGATTATAGTGAGCTTTATGTCCACTTTGCAGGAAATAAGCGTGGTTAATATATTCATCCACTCATTTTCATCCACTTACTTTTATTTGTTAGGGGTTTGACAAAGAGGTATATCTATAGAAAAAAAAGAGGTTTATCTTTACAAAGGCAGCGCGCCTAGTTTTGTGTATAAATTTTTAAACAAATTTTTCAAATAAAAGTAAAAGCTTGAAACGCTCTATAAAAATAAACAAAATTCAAGACGGACCGCAAGATTCAAAAAATGATGAGGACGTCATCGGATGCGGATTGCGGATATGCTAATACTGCCAACTGCGACAATGTGACTGGCAACGGTATTCCAGATTTCAGGCGTTATTCGGAATTCAGATTTTAAAAGAAAGATTAATGACTGATAATTTTGCCATTGGGACGTATTTTATGAGAAAAGTTTGTTGTCGAAAATTGAATGGCCTCTCCTAAAACTTTGTTGATGTTCGCACAGACAAAAAGTTGTGATGAAGACTTATTTATTGAAGGAAGATTTATTCTTATTATGTGCTGTAGAATAGATATTTGGCGAAAAAATGATTGGTAGATTGATTGTTAGGTTGTTCCTGTTCGCTGTTCTAATCGATTATTCATTCGAATCTTCTTTGGGAATTTTTCCTAGCGTTCTATTTGATCTAATTGAAGTTTGTAGTGAAACACAACTCACAACATGTTATCTTTAATACAAAGGAAGTTTGTTTACCGCATGTCTCCTCAGCGCAACACCTTTTACAATATGTAAACTATAGCGTAAAAGTCAAAAGATCTGGCGGTATATCGGAAAAGTTTATGCCGAAATATTTCTATACTACAAAGATTCTTTATTCATTTCATATAATTAAACTTTGTAAAAATATTTCGACTTTTTCGACAAAATCGCATATAGGAAAGGACAAAAGTAAAACGAAACAACTAACTAAATAAAATAAGCTATAGAAGAATGTATGAAAACGAAGTCGAAGGATTACATGATAGTAAGAGAATGAATTAATGAAAGCTATGACAATTTTGAAAACTTCGGTTGATTGGATGAAATATCTATTCGATAAAATTCCACTTTTATTAATTGAGTTCTGTCAGTTTACCAGAGTTGTTGACAAGATGGGTATCAATGTCATTGTATTTGTCACATAAACGACAGCTAACATCAATAGAGAATTATCCATTTTTTTTAGTCTGATACTGCTCATCGAGAAGGGATTTACTTTGATTACCAAAACAAAACTGACAATCAATAAGAAAATATTAAAAAAATATTTGAAACTGAAAATTCGAAATTGCTCGTGTGTACCGTCGTTGGAATTTTGGATTTTAAACAAAAGATTTGCACTGAAATTTAGGATATCTGATCTAAATCTTTCCGCATTTTAAAAAACAATATTTCAAGGAACAGGTTTGTTACTCAAGTAGTCAATTTATTTTTTGAAAAATCTCATTCAAAAATAATCCTCGTCTACTGCATGCTGCTAGCTGCTTTACCTTTTCTTCATCAAAGTACTTGCAGTTTTCGTACTGAAATCAGCCGTATCGGCAAGATTGATTTCTTTACACAATTTTTTTGATTTGTACTGTCATTATGACTTAGTTTTCCAGCAAGCACTTCATAAAACAAAAGATAATCTAACTTTTCAATATTGCATTCCTTTACGCCGTAACAATTAAACCCGCACGCCAGAAAAATAAAATCCAAATTTCTGTCCGAGAGTTAAATGATTCAAAGAGTTTATGAAATTCGGATATCTGATATTCATATCACTAAGTCATTTTTGTTTCCCAATACTGTTCTTTTATTCATTTCCGGGATTCTCTGTCAATGTATGGTTTTCATCATTCGATCTGACCTTTCATCGGCAAATTTCAAATTATTACATAAAAAGAAAGCTTGCATAGATACCATCAAAAATAGCTGGATGTTTTAATTTGATACCATCAATAATAGCTGGAACCTGTAATTTGCTGCGTTCATTTCAACCAACCTGCAAAAAAATTTTTTGAAACGATTCTCTGCTTTGTTGGTTTTGGACAGAAGAAATTATGTAAGATATATCAATTTACAATTATAAATAGAAGATTTCTTCCTAAATTTGTCGCATTGATCGCCAGTTTAAATTTTAAAATGTTTCTTCACATTTTATTATTATTATTATAATTGTAAATTGATATAAATTTTGGTAGTTACTTATTGCAAACAATATGGGATTGGTTCTTCTTTGTATAGCCACATTTTTAACAACGAAATTACAACAACTTTGGTGGAATTTCTTTATTTAGTCTACTATATTTATTTCTCTCATTTTCAAAAATAATTTTCCTTCTCCTTCTTTCACAAAGTTCGAATGATCAAAAATTTGAAAGTTTGAAAATAAATTTGCAATATTTAAATCATAGCATTTAAACTAATTGCAGATCATAAATGTCAATGTATCTTCCGGATACTTTTTTATTGATTTTCTGCACTATTTTCCTAGTCCAGGTGAGTCAGTAATGATTGTACGCGAGAATGATATTTTAAAGGCAATAAAGCAGCAGAATGTGCAAATTTTATTTTCAGGCTTGCGGACCAATGCAAGCAGGAGGAGCCAAGGGGCGGCCAGGTCCACCCGGACGAGACGGACGGGATGGAAATCAAGGAGTGCAAGGAGAGCAAGGCGAAATAGGAGAAGACGGAGATGAAGGTCTGCAGGGAACGCCTGGAATTATAGGTCCGCGTGGTGAGGAAGGAGATTTAGGAGGGCCAGGAGATGAGGGAGATCAAGGTCTGACGGGCATGCGGGGAATGAATACACAAGTAGGATAAAAGTAACAAATAATGAAATATATCGGAATTGAATTTTGCGGAGCAAATGCTTGGTGTAATTTCTAATGACAATCTTATAATTGTCATTTTTAAATATAAAAACAACTCTGAGCGATTTTGAAATTATGTGAAAGAAAAAATAAAATATTATTCCCCACCGCTAGGCAAAACACTTAAAGTCAAGCGGAAAATGCAGATTGTTCACAAATTTCTCTTCCCTCAAAATAACAAAAAGCGAAGTCCCCTTGTACCAGAAAGAAAATATTCACTCCCTATAATGAAATATAAACCAAGAAATCCATTTGACATTTATTAAAAATCTAACTAGACCCGACCACGCTCCGCGTGGCCAATCCAGCTAGTCAATGGAGGCCGGCCACGCTTCACCTGTCCGCTCCAGCAAATCTTTTTAAATAAAAACGTGAATATTCATTTTGTTCAAAGTTTTAGTCCTCCGAAAGTATTGAAATACGCGCTGTATCTATTAATTCAAAATCTTAGACATCAAAAAGTTCTTATCTCTTGCTTTGAAAATTTCACCCAACTTTGCATTCGAAAACGCATATGTTTTTATATACGCATTGCTATAGCTTAGTCTGGTTAAGTGGAAAGATAGAAAAAGAAAAGCGCATGTTTCTAGTGTTGGGAAAAGAAGTGATACTTTGTAATTGATTTGTGGTTTAGTTGGATTGGAGACTGACTACTGCTATTGTGATTAGGTTAGGTCAGCAATAAATGTGGAAAGGTTTTTTGTGTCATGTGTAACAGAGATGAATGCTTTCAGAAATATTTTATTGATTAATTTAGAGTGTTTCTTCGAAACGAATAATTACCGGAGAAGATCCAGACAAATTAATCATTAAGTCATTCATTCTTGTGTCAATAATGAAGAAGAAAACTATTCAAGTGAATTATTCGATTGTTTCTATTGTTCTGTCGCTTTGATCTGTTGAACTGAAACCTTGAAGAACGTCGATCTTTGTCGTTCATCTGTGAATTGTTTTAGTGGTAAACATGTTTGTCCTCCCTTTGAAACTATGTCGCGCCACTAGATCTTTAATATATCTTGTTTACAATCGTTTTCATGGCATTTGCCGCCGATTTTCTTAACCATAACAATGATTGAAAGTTCTTGAATTCTTTTTGAATTGTCCTCGAAATCTCAAACTTGGATAATTAAATCTTTATTATAAATTTGATAACGCGAATAGACACGTGGCAATTACAATTCAGTCAACAAAATTATTCATGAACCTAAAGGAAAATATAGACCAAGTATAATTCGATGCATTCCAATAGCCAACCTCATGATAGCACATCCATCCACCAAATGATCCTATGGTCAGGACCCTCGTCTTATTAATTGAGAGAGGATCCCGAAAGAGTTTGATCTACAATGAGGCACAATTTTTAGCGCATGAGAGCGCGTTCTTTTGGCGCTTGACCCTAGCCACAACAAAGAAAAAAGTTACAAAGCCATTCGACCTATAAGCAGAGAAATATATTCACATTAAGTACGATTAATAAATCATTTGAAAATTAATAATCACTTATTTTCTGGTACTCCTCGCGATTTCAGCGACAGTATTATTTAACATCTTTCAGTTTTCGCCCAAATTTAATATGTTTAATTTCACAATACTTACTGGGTGTACAAAATTTTTTGTTATTACACTGTTGGTGTAGATATAGAGATTGCCTGGTTTGCCGACTTTAGAACACCTAACATATAATTTTCCGGAAGCAATCCGTCTCTAGATTTCAATCGCAGAGTTCCAAGATTGACCCTGAATTCAAAAATTCATTTTGTTGATGGTGAATAAAAATGCCAGTCGAATTGGGAATTGAAATCTCTTAAACTGAAATAGCAAATTTGTTGGAATCAAATGAATGCGAGGAATAAGGACATTTTCACCTTTGAAAGGTCCTGTCAAGATTGTTGCTTTACGACATTGCTGGTGTCGTCGTAAAGCTTTAACTGATTGATATTTCATAACATGATAATTAGCATATCAATTTTCAATTGCAATACGTGCGGTGGTGGCATTTCTGGCAAATCGAGTGGATTCAAAAATTCTCTCATATGATCAACAGCTTCATCTACTTCCACAATAGTGTCGACTGACTCTTATATGATTCCTCACTTTAAATGTTCAACTGAATTATATTGTGAAGTTCGTCGAACGTCTTAGTTCTTGGCCGTAAGAATAGTTCGTTCACTCAGCCAATCGTGATTCTTATGATTGGTCTGAATATCGGGAAATATTTTTTCAACCAAATCTTCTTTTGACATTAATAAATTGCAGAAATTATTAGGCAATGAAATTTGTCCTGTGATCAATCAACCGATACCTTTCCGTTCCCAATTTCCAGCAAATGATGTGAGAATATTCCAGCTGATCGATCGTTTTGCAGCTAAATATTCATATTAGTAACCAATTTTAACGTCTTTACATGTCACTGTCGGAAAATCCGAGAAATTTCGTGTCAATCAATTCAATGATTTTTGTCTTTCTGCTTTGTTGTTTTAATTTGCAATCAATAATTCAATTATTGTAGTCTAGTCTACGCGCCAATAAAGGCGCGCTTTCATGTGCTAATAATGGCTCCTCATTGTAGATTAAACTCTGTCACTGTCATCTCTCTATAAATAAGCATAATCCTCAGTATAGCCTCATTTTCATGGGTCTGTTATCTCAAGGTCGGATGGTTATTAGGTCGGGATGTTTAGACTCACTCTTTTTAGTTTTGGTATCGTCACTAGCATTGTTAATATAACTATATTATAACGATAGTTGTATTTGTCGTCAGGTTTCGTGATAAAGGTTTAATTACCCAAGTTTGAGACGCGTTCGTGTTACCAATCAACTTGTCGACTACTCAAATCAACTCAATTCAATACACACAAACATAAGCAAAGTCAATACTCACACAACCCAATCGATCGCAACTCAACACAACTCAACGCAATTCAATTCAGCGGATCTTTGGAAGCTATTCGACCAATCCGACAATCGACTCACTTAAACACACTGGTGATATTTGGCTACTGATCGACATCACTCTCCAAAACTGAGAAAAATTCACGACAGTCACTACGAAGTAAAGTATTTGAGACAAGCATTTATTTTGTTCGTTGGTATCGACTGATGAATTACAGATAATATTTGTCTGAAATCTCTTCTAAGCAATATTAATATATTTCCAAATGGTCTGGTATTTCCGTGTAAATCTTGTAATGATCGATCAAGAGTCTCGATTGATTTTTTGTGCGCCATTGTACATTCATCCTAAACAGTAAGTTCGCATATTTGCAATACTTCCTCGTACTGGATGCTTTGAAAATATTGCATGTATTGCATGCTCAATGGCAATTTCAGAGCGGAATGAGCTGTTCTTCCACCCGATAGCAATGTTGCTTGACAGTTTGCAGAATTTGATCGCAAATGCCTTTTTGCTCAAACATTAGCTAAAGAATATTGAATTTTACATGCGACAAAAGATCAGTCGAGTTGTAATTTTGTTCGCGACGTAATTATACGTCAAGCGAAGCAACAGCAGATCGATTCCTTGATGGCATTCCCAATTGACTGAAAACTGTGTTCGCAATTTATAAGCGAATTGAGCGAAAATTCTGTTTGCGATTTCTAAGCAAACATTGTAGATAGATAGATAACAATAAATGTATAGTACGAAGAAAATTTAATAAAGAAGGAATTAGTATCAATTGTATTAAATTATAAGTTACCAATACTTGTCGGTAAACCGAAATACTGTTCATGCTTATGAGTTGCGTTAAAGAGTTGTAAATGACTGTAAAATATGTTGCAATTGTTGGAAAAATTCTTGAATGGTTGCAAAACGTGCTAATTTTATAAGATTAATGTCCTGCTCCATCTTTAAAAATTGTAGACGATTTTAAAAAATGTCGGTAAGTCAAAGGGATTAAAATCATGCTCTTTGATTAAAGAATTACAAAGATTGCTGTCATGTGAATTTCGAAATGTAGGAATCAAATCTTAGTAATTTTTTTAAATGTTATTTCTTATCCTTTATTCTTCATCCATACTAATCTTTTCTGTATGCTTAGTATATTAACCTCCGCCCCTATCAAAAATTACCTTACAAAAGCGGAACTTTCAGGAGAGAAGGATCAGTGCCAGAAGAAATCACTGGCAGCGGCGGCAACAATCTCTTGGATACTCCGATCAGCATTTCAACAGGGCGAGTGACGATTTAATATTTATAAGTATCGACAGCGTAAATTCATCAGCAACAAGGGAACTCATCACCGATCCTACATAAGTAACAGTGGCAAATTGTTCCCGGCCAATAGCAACTCATCAGCGATCCTACATCTCATCAGCTCATGAGCGACCCTACATCAGTAACAGTGGCAAACAGTGGTAAACCATCCCGGCCATTAACAAGCAATCATTCATATTGGTATTCTTTATATTACTTGCATATTGTTTCTTCTTTTTCTCATTATTTGTTGTTGTAATTGCGATATAGTTTCTAATATCGTGTGAATCTAATAAAGGCTATTGTTTACACAGTCGAGTAACAGCAGCAAAAAAAATCTCCAATCCAACGAGTCTAAAATCTCCAGTCACAAATCAAACAGAATCACTCTTTCCCCTACAATACTTTTGATGGATCTGAATATTTAATCTAGGAAAAATGAAGAAAGTTATGAGTTAATATTTCAACAGTAAATTTACACCAAATTAAGTTTAATCAAAATTAAGTCGGAGATGATTAACTTAGCAAAAACATTGACCCAAAGAAATATTTAGATTCTATGTAATAAAATTTCTTAGATTAAACTGATGCCTTTTTTCAAACAAATTAAGTTAACTTTTATTTAAAAGAAGAATTTCAATTTCAAATCTTAACAGGTATTTAAAATTTCTTTTTTAGATTTGTTACAACGGCAGAATTTTTGTTTTTGTGTGCCACGTTGGTTGTTATTTTAATTCTTTTATCTCTTTTTTCTTTTTTTCTTGGATATATTTTGTTTTTGTGTTTCGCTTACCGTTATGGTGGTGGTTCGTTGGTTTGTGGATTCCATTTGTCTTTACCAAGGCTGGTTTTTTTTGCTTTTATTTCTTTTTTTTATTTATTTTTTGGTTATTTTTCTTTTTTTGTTTTTTTTAGATTCTGACTTGATCAAGGGTGGGCTGGTTTTTTTTTTTGTTATTGTTATTTCTTGTTTTATTGTTGTTTTTTTTATTCTTTTTAGTGATATTGAAGGATGACTGTGAGTCATATTTATTAGGGTGTTCTTTTTTTTTTACTTTTTGATACACAGTTGCTTGTTGGTGAATGTTAGATCGGGGGGATGCTTTGAAGTCGTTCGTCTGGTTGATTTTTGTTTTTCCTCTTGTTGTATGTTTAAGAAGGTAGGTGTGTTTATGTCAGCGGTTTCACCTATTGAAATGCTAGGTTATGTCAATAGTTGAGACAAATGGGTGGGGTCTTTCTGTTGTTCATTCTGATGTCCCTTGTTTCCTCTTCGTTTTTTTGTTATTTTCTCGTTCTGTTGTTATTCTCGCGTTTTGTTGCGTTGGTTGGGTTGTGTCGCTTTTGTTTTTTGCGGTTTAATCTGTTCGGTTTTTGGTTCCGCGTAATTTGGTTCTTTTTTCGTTTTAATTACTTTATCTTTTGTTTTGGATTGGTGATTTCTTTGTTTCCGTTTGGGTTGGTTGAGGCACTGGTTCTTGGTTTTTCATGTTTTTATTTATCTGTTTTTCTGATTGATCCTTGTTTTTTTTTTTGAAAGGATGTTTCATCTTTTTTTTTTGATTTCCAGTTTTTCGATTTGGCATTTGTATTTGATCTCTTCTTATCGTTGCATTCTTCCAAGCATTGCTTTCTTTTCTGTTTGCTGATGTCCATTTACTGTGTTGGGTTCGTGGATCCTTTGTCGGTTCAGTTTTAGCAGCTGAAGGTTTTTGTTCTCTACGCACCTGGGATATTTATGTTCTCTTTGTGTGCGTTCTGTTATGCTTTTTCATTTTTGATTCTTCCATTTCTGCCTGATTTGGTTTTGTTTTTTTAACGCCAATAAGAAAAGAAGAAATGCTGAGGAAGAAAAATATGAGGAGATTACAAAAGGAAACTTGGGATTATTCCGAATAATCCAGAATGGAAAAGAGGCAGTTATAACTCTGAAAATGCATAAAAATGAAATCGACCGAAAGTTTTCACGACTCTCGCAAGAGCGAGAAGTGCAATAGAATCGTAAAATGTGCCAAATACACAGCACATAATCAATATCCCTCAACTGCCGTTGCCCATTTTCAACGGAGATCCAAGACAATGGAGACAGTTTTGGAGTAGCTTTAGTGCCGCCGTTCATTCACAAGCGATACCGGAAATCCAGAAGGTGAACTATTTGCATTCGTGCTTAAAAGGAAATGCCCTACAAACACTGAAAGGGTACGAGATAGCACCACAAAATTATGATGCTATAACAAACTTGCTAAAAGATAAATATGGAGAACCATCGAAGATAATAAAAATGTTATACAACGGATTCCAATCTATCAAGAAAAATGAAAAAGAGTGGATTGGAACTTTTGGGAAACTTTGTTTCGTGGAACTTACAATCTCAAACTTGGATAATTAAACCTTTATTACAAAAATTTAGATAATACGATAAGGTACGAACAATTACAATAAATTATATCAATAAAACAAAATTAATAACGATTTACTAATATGAGAAAAGGGATCAAATACTATTGAGAAGAAAAATTAAAATCCCAGACGAAGAACGAACCGCACCCTTCGTTAGCCTTCTTTGAAATGAAGCACGAGAAGCATCTTCGTAAAATGAGAATGATTTTCTATGTTAGCGCATTGGTTTTTTAGAATGATTTACAACAGTATGAAACAAAGATTAAAACATTGACATAGCCATAAATCAAGATTAAGCTTCTTAACAAGACAATAAGAAACTGTCATTTCATTTGAAACAAAGAGGTAAAATTTTATACCATCATCACGAATTACAATTTAATTCCTTTGAAACAAAGAAATCATTTTTCTTTGGTCTTCCTCGCTCGTTTCAGCGACAGGAACAGTTGAAGCGATGTAACAAGTATTACGTCAATTACAGGCGTTAAGAGAAAATCTAGAACATGCAAGTATCGAGACTTCAATAGAATGCAGATTGCGACGCTGGATACTGGAAAAAGTGTACCATCAAAAGGAAACAAATAAACCGTGGTCACTAGTAAAGATTAGAAGTTTTTTATCGAACTTGATTAAAGTAAATGAACAAGTCAAATGCAGTTAGATTTACATGTGGCTACCGATCAGAAAACAAAACTTAACCCAGAACAATCTGAAGCCGCTGAAAGTAAGTATACAAGGATGTTCTAATCAAGTTAACTAAAATAAAAGAGGAATAAGTGAAAATCAAAGCCAAGGAAAAAAATAAGAATGGATCCTTAAGATAACAGCAGATTTGAAAGAAGTCATCAATAGCAATACAGCACTACATGTGTCGCTGAAATTTTCATTCAATTTTTCACATATCGAAGTTGTACTACCGGTTATAAATCGATGATCCCTTTGTTTTAAATTTAAATTGCACATTTGATGTAGTTAATTGTGAAATTATTTTTTTGTCTATCATGTCAATGAGCTGTAAAAAAAGCTCTCGCTCATCATGCTAACCATGAGCCCAATTTCCTGCGCACCAAAGGCGCATGTCAATGAGCCAACAAAGGATCTTTCTGTCCTTTCAAAATGATACCAGGATTCTCCACTCATGAAGACGAAGAAAGTCCTCGGTGCAAAGATATTTCAACGAATAAGCTGCCATGAGCTTGGTCGAATCGTCCAGCTCGTGGTGTCAATTTTGTTTATTTCGCAATCTCATCTCCCTCTTTTTCATTTTGTCATTTTCTATGAAAATTGTCCCTTGATAATATCGAAGTTGTACTGTTGATGTAATTGTTGTTGTAATATTTGTGTGCCATTGATTAACGAAATAATCATAACAAAAGGTTTAATCACCCAAGTTTGAGATATGTTTGCAAATGAGCGAAATAGCAATATTTGAAGAAACTGAGAGAACGAAAGAACAGAATTCAACCTTACAATTTTATAGTGATAAAAATTTAAGGTTGAAGAAAGAAAAAAGCGACAACATAAGTGCAGTGGTACTTTTGGCAATTCTGCCAGTAACTCTGGGAGAAGAAAAAAGTAGACTGAAAAAAAGAAAAAAACAAGAAGCATCAGTTTGTTAACCTATTTGAATTTCTTCAACAATGCAGGCTAATTTCGGTTCTCCGACAACAGTCTTTGAACCGGCTTACATCATTGAACTTTGCATAAATGGCATCTAATACGTCTTGGATGGCCTGGGATCAAATCTATTCTAGGTAAACATTACAAAATAATTGGTTTAAATCGTAATACTGAGAAACAACGATGAATTGAAAATGGACTTTTCTAAATTTTTGAACTTATAAAAACTTAAAAACTTCATTCATGAAAATTTTTCAAATTTATTTAAAAAAAAATCCACTGCAAATTCCAAGAGAAAATAAAAACAAAGGCTCTATATAAAAATAATTTAAATCAATATTCTAGATTTGGATAGAAAATTAAAACAATAATTTTGTTTTAAGAATTCAATTTTAAGTTTTAATTCTTTAAAACCTTATTTTAAAATCTCAAAATTAAGACAATGGTAGCTGATTTTTGCAAAGGTGGTAATATTTTGTAAAGCGGATGATAGATTGCTTCTTATATTAACTTATTTGCTTCTTTTGCATTTTATTTTCAGTTAACTATTTCCCCGAACAATGTTTAACTTATTTTATTAAGTATTTATAGAAACTTATGTCATTATAGAAAGTTTGACTAAAAAATTTCGATCAAGAATTCATATATAACAAGATACATAATATTTTATTACACCTTATCAAAAATATTTTTTAAGTTTCCCTTAAATTTCTTACTTATAATTTTTAAGGTAGTAAGAATGGAATAATTGCAAAATATTTTTTAAGTTTCCCTTAAATTTCTTACTTATAATTTTTAAGGTAGTAAGAATGGTGGCATATTAAAACAAAATATATGTTGACTAACACGATAAACATTTTTGAACTGCGATGAGTAATCTTATGTCTCGAATTATGATTTTATCACAGATGATAATGATGAAAGGATTGTCCAAAAATGCTAAAAAGATACTTTGAGTTCAGCGTAAACAAAAGAAAATTACTAGAAATTTTCAAAAATATGAAAGTTTTTGGATCCATTTCCCAAATGAATTTATGCATAATTTAATTCACTTCAAGAATTTGGGTCACTAATTGAGAAAGTTTTAATAAAATTAATACAAAAACAAGGAATCATTTAGTAAAGAAAGTAAAGTTAGCGTATTGTAGTGCAGTACAGTGTAATGTAGATGTAGCTGTACCAAATGTAGTAAGCCAAGTCAAATTCTGGAAATAAATCATTGCAAGTTAGATAAATAAAATAAATTGATGATTTTTAAAAATAAAGAGAGGAGTGGTAAAGAAAAATTTAAATGATCCAAAAGGAAACAATAGCACTTTAGATCGCAACCTCAAATTAATTAATGTTGTGTATTGCAGGAATTAGGCAAAATTAATTGATATAAAGCAAGATTTTAAAATGACAATGAATTTAAGTGACCTTTGGAGCTTTTATAAAAAGACTTTTGTGAAAAAGCATTTATTTAGAATTTTCATTAAATTTTTCATATAAGCAAATTTAAAAACATTGATGATTAGAGATTGTTAAATCAATGAAAAAGAAAGAAAAATGTAAATAAAAACTCCGGAAATTAGAAGAAAAGACATAAGTTTAAAAATTTTAATTCACCATTTCAATGAAGATTTATTTGATGAGAATCTGCGAAAATTTCGAAATGATAGTGAATTTAAATGATTGATAGAGATGCTTTGAGAAAACTTTTCTGAAATCGTCACTCGCCTTTTTCCTGATTTTCCATTTAATTTTTGAAAACATAATGATGGATCTGATATAAGATGCTACTTAGGACTGGAACATCTTGTTATTTCATCTCTAACAATTCTGTCACATTCTCTTTTTTTATCTCAGAAGTATTCAAACTTTATCAATTTGAGATGATCCGTTCAAACCATTTCTAGAAATTTTCAAAATTCAATTTTGGATTTCTCATTCAAAATAACTAGCAAATTCAAGACACATCATCTTCATCTATGCCATGAATAAAAGCGAAAAGAAAGTAAACGATAGTGAAAATAAAGCCCAACGAATTTTTCATTTCAGACACAGAAAAATTGAATAATTCAGGATAAATGCAAAAAAATTTCGCATCGATTTAAGATTTCATTTTGGTTTATTACAAGATTTTATGGAATCACTCAAGCAGTAGTACTACTTTTACTTGTTTTTCGATTCCCCTTTTCATGTATTTTTTTATTAACAAATTGTTTTTCATCTTATTAGCTAGAGTTATGCAATATTTGTTTATATGATGGGCAAAGTAGAGTCAGTAGACAAAAAAATATTACATCATGAGCCAAAGTTATGATGTTCTTCATAAATTATATAATGAATCATTTGGAATTTTATTCAATGTAAAGTTTGTCAGAAGAAATGCTTAAATAATTTCAAAGATTTCAAAGGTTGCGATAAAAAAATCAAATATATCCATTTTTCAAATTAAACATCATTTGGAATGTATTTGTCTTCAGAAAATGTCAATCAAATAAGACAATCATCTATCATTGTTCTTCCTCAAAATAACAGCATTATTTCCATATGATTTCGAAGTTTCTGGAAAAAAAAGCAATCCGATTATTTCTTATATTAGAAATTGAAATTTGTTGCTCTCAATCCTTAATCAGATTATAACATTCATCTACATGCAAAGAAAACAAAAATGTTGAAAAGGAAAGGACGATTTCGCTTCATTTTAAAGCATGGAATATACAATTAGTATATGAAACATAATAGTTTATTGATTTTATAAATATTTTAATTTCTGAATAAAACTCTCAATTAATTGAATTATGTCAAGCAAGCGTAAGTTTTTTCAAGCAAATATTTGATTATATGAAGATATGAACAAATTTGGTAAAAAAAAAAAATAAGCAAGTAGATATGAAGCGAAAAATGCTGACATTGCCGAGACCAATTAAACTAATTTACCGATAATTACCTCATTGTCGGATCAAAGCAACTGATTATTGACAAAATTAACTGCATTCAAGAAAGTTTAATGCCAATGTTAATACAATGCTAAATGCCTAATCGAAATGCTAATCTTTTAAGATGGGCAGCAAGAGCGACCAGATTTATCTAAAGATAAGATAAACAATTGGATACCTACAACCTAATATCGAACTGATGGTGAATCAGATAGTTGAGATCGACTTTTTTGAGTAAGATATTTTTATCATGCCCAATTTGAGAATTAATTATGGTGCTAAATGTTATATCGAAGTAAGAGAACTTTCAAAATTTCGATGACTTCATCATTGAGGAAGGACGAAATCTTTAATTTTTATTTCTATTGAAAATAAATGAAAAAATTTAAACCAGGAATTTTGTTTTGAGTAATATCGACGAGGAAATAGGAATAGAAGAGGCTTTTTCTATAGTTTTCAAGATGTTTTATTTTTCAATGAAAATTCATCCAAGATTTAAGGTAAAAGTTCAGGTAGAACATTATTAATTACTATTGTTCATCGCCGATGAAACTGTGCATCAAAATCCAATCAATTACAATACATCTTTAGAATTTAAATTTGCTTAATATTTTTTAAGCTATTTTATCAAAATTCTTAGTGTAACTCCTTTTTTTTCCTGCGAAATATGAAATGAAACTTTTAACAACACTTTATTTAATTGATAATTTTCAATTTCAAATTTCGAAACGTCATAATTTCAAAAATTTTTTTTTTAAATGTTTTGCTGATGATATTTATCAAATATGGAGGATGCGAATAACAGAGGAAATTGGGAAAAGCGAAAGAAAGCTAAAATAAAAAAAATTTTGATTGATAAGGGAAATTGAAAGATAGTAAGAGAGACGAGAAAGGAAAATTTAAATAAAAAAATAAATTAGATCACAACAGGAAATAAATTAGACTATTTTAGCTGCCCTGATTTAGGACAATTGGAAATTCAGCGTTAAAAAGATTATCTTTTACATTCTCTTAACAATTTTAGCTAACAGGAAGCAGAATTTTAGTTGTTTGGAAGCCATTTGCAGTTAACTATTGCAAAGTTTTTCTATTTTTTCCTAAAGTAAGTAAAATACTTTCAGTTTTGAAAAAATGCGAAGAAATAAATTGTTCAAAGAAATTTTCTTATATTATTATTTACTGATTACAGAGTAACTGAAAATATTTCTGGAATCAAATTAATTAAGTATTTCAGTGTCATGAGAATATTTAGCGTATTATGCTGAAATAGCCAACAGGACATAAGCATACTGCATTACAAGATGTTTATACTTCTCAGGCAATTAAATAATAAAATTATGTGGAATATTATTCATATGTTGTTTCGATGAAATAAAGCTCATAATTTAAGTAATTATCTAATTTAAACAAAATTTCATAACTAAATCATTTGGTCAATTTCTGGGCCGAATAATAAGGGAAAAACGAACATAATAACAGCCATAACAATGCTCAATCACGATTGTTTTAATTGTCTTTCGAGCAAAAGCGTGATGGTCTTCTGTTCGATATTCCAAATCATCATCGTTTCTAACTCATTTTCCAAAATACGAAATTATAAAAATAATTACATATTTTATAACAATTTCCAAAAGCAGAATGTTAAAAAGAAATGCGAAAATAATATGTACATTTTTCAAGCATATTTTTTAGTATAAATACCATGTGTCGGGAAAAGCCGAAATTAATTCCCAACTAAAACTAATAAATATGGAAAATTAGATAATCAAACGGTTACAAAACTGTGAGATTCTTGAATGAGTCATCATCTGTAAAATTATTCCTCATTGTGTGCTATGTCCATGCTGATTAACAACCACATCAAAACGTTTCCGCATTCAGCTGATAAGGTCATTAATCTTGAGTTTGCAACGCTGTCACTATCTTTGAATTCAGTTAAACTATCGTAACATTTTTTTTTGTAAACAAATTTTTTCCTAAAAATATTTCAATATCAATTGTATTATATTCCAGTATGCCCAATTCTCCACATTTAAAATATCCCTTTTCATTGTTTCAAATTGGTTCGCTCTGACCAGACGATCTTAACCACGTTATTCCTGTCCAAGTTCCCAGGATATTCTTCTTCAGAACCCAATCGACATAACCCAATCCACTTCACTATAAGCCTGATTTTCTACTGTTCTCTCAATTACGTATTATTCGATTATTACTATTGTGAATAAAAGATTTAATGTAAATCTATTCCTTCCACATTCAAACCAAATTTCAAACCACTCACAACACAATCTTTTGCTACCAGGAAGCAAGGATGTCCGAACAATAATTAAAAGCGCACAACCGACAAGAGAAAAAGTTTAAAAACTCCTCGAAGAAGTTAAAAAGATGGATCTGACACAATTCGACCAAAAACTGAGCAGAGAAGAAATCTAGCAGCAGTATGAAGAGAATGATCGAAGAAAAAATAGTGCGTCTTGAATTACATATTGGAATGCTTGAAACTTCCAATGCGTAATGGGGACGAAATATATCCAAAAGATCTCGACCCCTATAAGAAGAAAAGAAGCGGAGGATAAATACGCTCAAATGGTTGACGAGAAAACAAGTATTTTAAACTTAATATGTGAAAGCAAAGAAACAATCATAATTTTAAAAATGCACAGAAATGACACAGAGCTAGTACTTCAGCGTCTATAAAAGGACGATAGAAAGAGGAAGTAATTCAGCAAAGAATGTTAACCCAAATGACAAATCATTAAACTGTTAATTTACCGCAGTTGCCACTACCCACATTTGGCTGCGATCCCAATCATTGGAGCGGATTTTGGAGCAGTTTTGAGGCAGCAATACATCTTCAAAATATTTCGAATATTCAAAAATTAAACTATTTGATTGCATGTATCAAAGGAGATGCCTTACAAGCAGCAAGGCGAAATGACATAATCCCAGAAAGCTATGATGACATTGAGAAATTTGGACAATCACACAATCAAACGAATTGCATTGGATTAAGAAGAATGATCGAGAGTGGAGAGTGACTGTAGAAGTTACTGAAAGAATACCTCGACAATTGGAAGCTATGGGAGAAAATTTGGAACAGTCCAGTATCGAAATAATAGTAGAAAGCAGATTGCCTGTTTGAGTACTGGATAAAGTTTAACAACAAAAGGAACAAGAGCCATGGTCAGTGAAAAAATTAAGATGCTTTCTCGAGAAACTCGTACTAAGAAATGAGGAAGTGATGAGAAGTCAGTCTTTGAATATGAAAGAGCAAAAACTATTTACAGGTAAGTCAAAGTCATATTTACAACACAGCCCTAATGAAACTTCAGTCTTGGTAAAAAATGTGCCAAAGAAATCTGAAGATGGAAACCAAAAGGAACCAAAATAAGAAGACTCTGCTCCCTTTGTAATAAGGATCCTTGGGACAATGAGTGCCATATTTGGTGGACAGGACTCGATTGGCTGAAGGATGAAGAATCGAAATGGCCTCAATGGAATATGATGATACTCATGATGAATGCGAAGAAATTTTATCCGACGAAAAATTAAAAGATGAAGAAGGAAAAATGATAATGGGTCAGTTATCGAAAAAAATCTCGCAAAAACATGGATTAAATTTACAGATGCAAGCCGATTCAGCAATTTGTCAAGGATGATACGAGCTACCATTAGAGCCTTAAAATTTCTCAAATTAATCTCCAAGAATTAATTCCCGTGGTTGAGTCACATAAAAGTAAATCTTGTTATTACTTCATATGAAAATAAATTTGCTATGAAATTACTAATCAAACCAGTTCAATCAGAAGGAGTAACAGCAGAAGGAAGGAAAAAATTTGACTTACACTATTTAGATGACTTTTGACAATTCGTACATCAATTACAACTTCCAGATAAATGAAAAGGTGTGTCATACTCGATATATCTTCCTCAGCATAACATAACAGAACTTATCATACAACATTATCATGAAGAAATGTTTCACGCAGGGATCGCACATACAATTTCTGAATTAAGGAGATTATATTGGATACCAAAGGGAAGAACAGAAGTTAAGCGAGCATTAAACAAATGTATGGGATGCAAAAGATGGAAGGCCAAACCGTTCAAACTAACACCAATGCCAAATTATCTTGAAAATCGAATAAAACCTTCTAGAACATTTGCACGAATTGGTTTAGATTATTTGGGTTCAATCACGGTCAGAACGGAAATTGGATCAAGAAAAGGGTGGATAGCTCTGCTTACTTGTTTTACTACTCGAACAGTACATCTCGAATTGGTGG